>CATLJY010000222.1:0-70806 GCA_949987705.1 Thereva unica | reverse complement strand
TACCCTTTCATTTGATACCCATGTCGAGGTGGTTGTGAAGAAAGTGGTACACCGCCTTCTTGGGACGGCCGCCATGGATCATTTTAGTTTCAATAGCGTCATGGCCTACCTATTGTTTGACAGCTGCGTAAATTTGAAATTTTCATTAAATGTAATGATTCAATTTAATGACAATTTTACATTTGTCAAACAATAGGTAGGCCATGAAGCTATTGAAACTAAAATGAAGTGAAAATTCCTAAAATTACCATTTTTTTTGGGATTTTGGATCTGTTTTTTTTGGTTAAAGGTATAAAAAATAGCCTACGACCTATTCTCAGACCTACCAAATATACACAAAAAATTTCATGCAAATTGGTCAACCCGTTTCGGAGGAGTACGGTAACAAACACTGTGACACGAGATTTTTATAGATATAGATACATACAGATACGTGCACACATTTATATTATTTTGAAAAAATACAAAGTTTTCGCTTTCGCTTCACACAATTTGCGATATTTAACTCAGTTAATATTTACATTTTGAAATTTTTACTAATACATAGATACATACCGTATATATACACCTACATTTATATATATACATATATACACGTACAAACATTTAATATTCTAGAGACATAAAGTTTTCGCTTTCTTTTTATTTTTTTGGTGTTTTTTGATTTCTTGCAAAATAATGTCAAGGACCGAGGGTCAAGAGCAAGACGTTCACATGGAAGCGCGATATGTAGAAGGACCAAAGCCCGGAACTTCGGGAGTCGATGCCGCTTCGGTATCAAAATTAGACATCCCGAAGTTCTGGGTACACCAGCCCGCCTCCTGGTTCTACCAGGCGGAAATAATGTTTCAACTGGCGGGCTGCAGGTCGGAAAAACAAAAGGTCTATAATGTTATGGCCGCATTGCCCGAAGAGGCGGTAACGGCAATGCGGCTTAGCACCATAGATTTTGCCACCTCCTCATACGAGGAAATAAAAACGCATCTGCTCGAGAAGTACGGTACTTCGGAGAAACGCCGTCTCGAGCAGTTGCTGTCAGTACAAGAGCCTGGAGACCGGAAACCTTCCGAGTTTCTCCAGGCTCTGAAGGCACTAGCTGGCGGGTCATCGGCAGTCAACGATGACCTGATACGGAACCTGTGGGAGCGGAGGCTTCCACAGGCCATCCAAGTCACGTTGGCCACTGCTGCCGACCAAACACTGACCGGACTAGCGGCAACGGCGGACAAAGTATGGGAGGTGCTTCCACACGGAGGCGCCTCATACGCGTCCGCCGTCCAAGCCAATGCGCCAGCCAACGCGGAGCCCACGTTAAGGTCGCTAGAAAGCGCCATTAGAAAACTAACGGCGCGACTAGACAACCTTAACAAAAGCCCGCGTCAATCGAGAAGCCAAACACCTGCCAATCGGCAGGGTGGCTCCCGACAACCCTCGGCCACTCGGCCACAAGGGGCCAACAAACTGCGGGGAAGCCTCTGCTACTTCCATTACCGTTACGGTAAGGAAGCTCGCAGATGCAAGGCCCCCTGCAGTTTCAACAGTGGTGGCGCCAAGTCGGCGAAGAAACCACCCACCCACTCTAAAAAAAACTAAAGGGGCAGGGGGTCGACATGAGCGAGCATATAACCGGCCGCTCATATCGTTTATTCGTCAGAGACACCAACAATCGGATGGATTTTCTGATTGATTCGGGCTCTGACGTTTCAATTGTTCCCGCCAAGGCGTTTCCGGCCCATAACGGTAGCCCGAACGTCCTTCTGTACGCGGCCAACGGATCACTGATCCGAACTTTCGGCACAAAGTTGCTTGAACTCGAACTCGGCTTACGCCGACGATACGTTTACAACTTCATTATAGCCGACACCACTAAAGCCATTATCGGGGCGGACTTCTTAACGAAGTTCAAATTGTCAGTCGATTTTGAATATCGGCATTTAGTCGACAAGCGCACGAAGTTTCGCATTAACGTGTGCGCTACCGTCGACTACAACCCCGAAACATTTCCATGCCGAGTTATTGGCATATACAAAGAGCTATTAACGAAGTACGCTTCGTTAACAAAACCGCCCAATTTTAACCTTCCGGTTAAACACAATGTGCAACACCACATTGTAACCAAAGGGCAATTACCTTTTGTCACCGCTCGGCGACTCCATCCGGAGAAACTGAAGGTGGCAAAATTAGAATTCGACCATATGGTCCAATTGGGGATTTGTCGACCTTCGTCGTCCCCCGCAGCATCTCCGCTTCATCTGGTTCCTAAACGGGACTCTCATGATTGGAGGCCATGTGGCGACTACCGTCGCCTTAATGCTGTCACTGTGCCGGATAGATATCCAATCCCGCATATACAGAATTTCTCCGTGAATCTTCACGGCTGCACAATATTTTCAAAGGTTGATTTGGTACGTGCATACCATCATATACCAATCGCCCCAGAAGACGTGCATAAGACTGCACTCATTACGCCATTCGGCCTATATGAGTTTACACGTATGCCATTCGGCTTACGGAATGCAGCACAAACCTTTCAAAGGTTCATAAATGAAGTTACGAGAGATCTCGACTTCGTTTATGTATACTTGGACGATATACTTATCGCCAGTAAAACCGAGGATGAACATATCGTTCACCTCGAAGAGCTCTTTAAACGCCTCGATAGCTTCGGTTTAACCATCAAGCTAGAGAAATGCGTTTTTGGTGCAACAGAGATTAAGTTTCTAAGCCACCGCATCACAAAGGATGGAATACGATCCGAACTTTCGGCACAAAGTTGCTTGAACTCGAACTCGGCTTACGCCGACGATACGTTTACAACTTCATTATAGCCGACACCACTAAAGCCATTATCGGGGCGGACTTCTTAACGAAGTTCAAATTGTCAGTCGATTTTGAATATCGGCATTTAGTCGACAAGCGCACGAAGTTTCGCATTAACGTGTGCGCTACCGTCGACTACAACCCCGAAACATTTCCATGCCGAGTTATTGGCATATACAAAGAGCTATTAACGAAGTACGCTTCGTTAACAAAACCGCCCAATTTTAACCTTCCGGTTAAACACAATGTGCAACACCACATTGTAACCAAAGGGCAATTACCTTTTGTCACCGCTCGGCGACTCCATCCGGAGAAACTGAAGGTGGCAAAATTAGAATTCGACCATATGGTCCAATTGGGGATTTGTCGACCTTCGTCGTCCCCCGCAGCATCTCCGCTTCATCTGGTTCCTAAACGGGACTCTCATGATTGGAGGCCATGTGGCGACTACCGTCGCCTTAATGCTGTCACTGTGCCGGATAGATATCCGATCCCGCATATACAGAATTTCTCCGTGAATCTTCACGGCTGCACAATATTTTCAAAGGTTGATTTGGTACGTACATACCATCATATACCAATCGCCCCAGAAGACGTGCATAAGACTGCACTCATTACGCCATTCGGCCTGTATGAGTTTACACGTATGCCATTCGGCTTACGGAATGCAGCACAAACCTTTCAAAGGTTCATAAATGAAGTTACGAGAGATCTCGACTTCGTTTATGTATACTTGGACGATATACTTATCGCCAGTAAAACCGAGGATGAACATATCGTTCACCTCGAAGAGCTCTTTAAACGCCTCGATAGCTTCGGTTTAACCATCAAGCTAGAGAAATGCGTTTTTGGTGCAACAGAGATTAAGTTTCTAAGCCACCGCATCACAAAGGATGGAATACTTCCATCCCCCGATCGGGTTCAGGCTATCGTTGATCTCGCACCTCCAACTTCTGTCAAATCGATCCAGAAGTTCTTGGGAATGGTGAATTTCTATCACCGATTTATCCCAAAATTGGCTGAACAGTTGGTGCCTATAAACGAGCATTTGAGAGACCTTCTCAACCGCTCACGTGCCAATAAAGTTTTTGACTGGCCAGCAGAATGTCAGGCGGCATTCCTCAAGGTGAAAACCTCGATGGCTGAAGCAACTCTGCTGAACCATCCAATCGAGGATGCAAAATACAGTCTTACGACTGACGCCTCTGATTATGCAATCGGAGGCGTTTTGGAACAATTCAACGGTCATCGGTGGCAACCTCTAGCTTTTTATTCCAAAAAGCTGTCACCAACAGAACGGAAGTACTCTGCATTCGATCGCGAACTTCTCGCAATCTATGCAGCGATCAAACACTTCCGTTACTTCGTTGAAGGACGCAATTTCGTGGTCTATACTGATCACAAACCACTGGTTCGCGCCCTTCACACAAAGACCGAACGATCCCCTCGACAGACCAGACATTTGGGTCTAATCTCTCAGTTTACCACAGACATCAGACATGTGTCAGGTAAACAAAACATTGTCGCAGACTACTTGTCACGCTCACTAGCAACTGACAATGTAGACTCGGTCACCTTCGACCTGCCTACACTGGCTCAGGCTCAACAAGGTGACACAGAGTTGAAGTCTCTACAAGAGCACCCCAGCAACGGTTCACGGGTAAAACTAGTCCTCACACCAATACCATTTACCGCCCATCAGGTGTGGTGTGAAACTAGTATAGGCATTCCTAGGCCTTACATACCCATTTCCTTACGTAGACTAGCGTTCAACTCCGAACATAGTCTCTCTCATCCTGGTATCCGAGCTACAAGACGAGCCGTTACCAAGAAATACTTCTGGCCATCGATCAATAAAGACTGCAATGAGTGGTCTCGATCGTGCCTAGGTTGCCAAAAGTCCAAAGTTTCAAGGCATACCAAATCTCCATTGGAAGCTTTCAAACTTCCAAATAATAGATTTGACCATATCCATATGGATATAGTGGGACCCCTACCCCCATCTCGTGGATACTCTTATATCTTAACGATAGTCGATAGATTCACGCGATGGCCTGAGGCATACCCAATTCGGGATATCTCAGCTTCAACAGTGGCAAGAAAGTTCGTCACTGAATTTGTCCCACGATTCGGCGTACCACTTGAGATCACAACCGATCAAGGTACGCAGTTCGAATCGAAACTGTTCAATGAAGTTGCCAAATTACTCGGCACTCATCGAATTCGGACTACCGCCTACCACCCGCAAGCAAACGGGATGGTTGAACGGTTCCACAGGCAACTAAAAGCAGCCTTAATGGCAAGGGACAACACTACTCATTGGAGTGAAGACTTGCCCTTTGTAATGTTAGGCATACGCACGGCAATTAAGACCGACTTACAATGCTCACCAGCCGAGCTCGTATATGGTCAGAATCTGAGACTTCCCAATTCGATTTCTATCACAACCGATGAAAATCCAATTGAAGAATCAGAATTCCTCTCTCGCCTTCGTTCTCATATGCAGAACATTAAGGCAATACATCCTCGGCAACCCGTCCAAAAGGATGTCTATGTGCCAGAAGCCCTGGAGAACGCCGACTACGTTTTCATACGTGTCGACAGAGTTCGAAAACCTTTCGAACCTCCATACGAGGGCCCATATGAAGTAATCAAACGATTACGAAAACACTTCGTCGTCAAATTGAACGGCACAACCAAGTCAATATCCATTGACAGGCTAAAGCCAGCCTTCGGTTGTGACCGCGACAACGAAGCTAAGCCGTCTAAAGCGGTAACATTCCGTTAACGCTACGCTGGGGGGGAGTATGTAGTGACCGCGTAAAGTTTAATTACCAAACTTTACGCAATGTCATACGGCAACCCCGACACGATCAAAACGATCAGTCGGAACACTCCATCGATCACCGAACGCAAAGTTCAGTGATCTTGCGGTGTTCTGTTCCGTCTATATCGAGATAGCCAATTTCCGGCATCTCCGTTTTTATCACTTTTGGCCGAAAGCTCTCGAAGTGACAACGTGATCGACAACGCGAATACTATTAAATCGTTTCAATAATATAAAATATAATATATGTATATATATAATAACAAATAGTAGTTAAAACAATAATTTTAATAAAAAAACATTGTGTAGAATAGTAGTTTTAGTGCTATAAAAATAAGAATAAAAATCCGAAACAAAAACGTGTTTTCCTTATTAAACAATGAAGCATTAAAAACTACAAACTTTACAATAATATAGCTCATATATCAGAATAACATATAGGCTATAATTTATAAAAAAATTCAACATGGCCGCCGAAAACTCAAATTGGCAACGCAAATTGTGTTCCGATTTCAATGAAAGTTGGTATATAGAGGTTTTTAAGGTCGCTAATAACGAATTTGTGGTCAAAACTTATAAATTCAAAATGGCGGTGCCAATATGGTCGACGAATTTGCCAATTGTGTTCCGATTCCAATGAAAATCGAAATCTGGCGTATTTTAAGGTTGCAAATAACGAATTTATGATCAAAACTTATAAATTCAAAATGGCGGACGAATTTTTCCAATTGTATTCCGATTCCAATGAAAGTGAATATCTAGGGGTTTCTAAGGTTGCAAATAACGAATTTATGATCAAAACTTATAAATTCAAAATGGCCGCGCCAATATGGCCGACGAATTTTTCCAATTGTATTCCGATTGCAATGAAAATCGGTATCTGGGGGCTTTTAGGGCCAACAACGAATTTATGATCAAAGCTTATAAATTCAAAATTGCGGGTCCAATATGACGCACGAATTTTCCCAAGCCACATTCTGAAATGTAGTAAATTTCTAAAATTCCCTCTAACCAGTATAGAAACAGTAAAAACGGTAGAAAAAGTCGAAGTTTGCAAATTTGTGCGCCCCTACATTGTCATCACGAGGTTAAACGATGTCATCTATCGCTTCCAAAAAGTTCGATCGGAAAAAACGGGACCTGGAGGAAGCTGTGTTCGGGACGAATACTGAGTAAGAAGGGAGCACCGAAAAGAGAAAGTTAAAATTCCAATTCACCGAGAAGTTACATGTTTAGATGCATCTACTTGAATACATAACGCTGTTCTAATTGAATCACCGATAAGATTGGGAAGAGGGAATTTTTTTCCAGATTTATTGTTTTTTTTTCCTACCGCGTACAACGCACACATAATTTTTTTTTATTTAAAAGCCTTGCAACGCACACAGGTTTTTTGTTATAGGCTATCTTACTAATATTATAAACGCGAATGTTTGTATGGATGTTTGTTACTCTTTCAAGCAAAAACTACTGAATACATTTTAATGAAACTTTACATAATATAGCTCATACTTCAGAATAACATATAGGCTATCTCGAAACCTTCGGGTAGCTGTAGTGTACTGATATAGAAAAATCCGAAATTTTTGTATGGGAGGTACTCTTCAAATTTCTGCTAAAGAAGTCAGATCCATTTTGTTTTGGTTTTTTTTCCGAAAAAAATACGATTTCCAAAGTTTCAGATCGATCGGAGTTTATTTACGGATAGTTGCCGTACAATTTTGTTGAAAAAATCAGATTTTTCGCGAAGGACGCGGTTCTCTGAACTTGGATTGAAGTAACTTCGGCTGCATGTGCCTGATTTTAGCAATGTATGGCTTAAATGAAAGGTCTCGAAACCAAAAAGACGACAAATTCAATAATCAGATGTTCGTCGCTTTTTCTTTTTGAGCTATGGTACCTGGAAATTTGCATAGATTTCAAGGTGCTTGATTTTTCAACATACAATAATTTTGCATGGGACATATTTTTTTTCATATTTCTTACGGAAAAATTACTCTTTATCATGCCGTTAAATGTTTGAAAAGTTCGCCCAATGTTGCCAAACGTTGCTTATTGAACGTATTAACTGTCTCCATTCATAGTGTGAAGTGTGACATCATCGGGAATTGCATCAACGCTACTTGATGGTGGATGTTTAGTGTATTGAGCACCCAAGTTCCTATTGAATTTGAACCAGAGAGAAACACCTACATGTAACATCAGTAAAAACACCCGTATTGCCACATCCGTGCAAAATTATTATTTTGGAGCGAATGCACCATGGCCTATAAAAAATAGGTCGAAGCGCATGACAGGGCTTTTCAAGATTTCCGAGAAAAACCTAATCCATGGTAGGCGCTCTGACACTACTTGCTCAACTTTGCCTGGTATACTTCGATCAAAGCCTGCAAATGAGCTGAACGGATGCATGCTTGAAAGCATCACATCTATGGAACAGTATTGAAAAAACCAACTTTTGGTCGTTTCAAATAGCGAAATTTCAATCGATAGCATCGATATTATTCGGAATCAAAAATACGAAAATGGCTCCTACTGTATATTAAAATTCTTATCACCTCAACTGCAAAATAAACGGAAGCTATAGCGCGTACCAAAAGAATTGGAAATATAAACACAGGCGGCGAACTGACAATTTCACACCCATTAAAATTTCGTGTATGGATAAAGTTCAAGCGGACGTGCATTGTAATTTCTTCTTCGAAATTCATTTACGGGCAAAAACACTCCCTCATAGCATCTGACCACGACAAGAGTGGCAGTGAGACCGCTGAATTGTGATTAGGGATATAAATGAGCAAGTGATTTGGGTTTTTAAACGAACGGAGTTACACTTTTCTTTACGAATGTACTTGCATCCCGGGATTTGAGACTCTCAGTGCCCATCGATTTTGAGATTCCCAATTGTTTTGGCGCACGCCATACTATTGGCTTATTTGTGCAGCGAGGCGCACCGGGTTCCAGCTAGTATATTGTATAATTGGTCAGGATTTTGAAGTTGACAATCGTTGGGTCGTAGCCTATTCGCCATTATTGTCCAAAAATCAGAGTAACCCCTGAAAGTGTGCAAAAGGTTGATTTTGTAATGTACTTCAAAAAAATTTAAGATTGGTGTACCTCTTAACATACAATAAGACAAATGATATATTGCATCTTTACCGCAAGGTCACCAGAGAGTTCGTTTTGACATGCGCTTTGCTGTAGCAGGGAAGGACTAAGGAAGGCTATGACAGGAGGAATTAGGAATGTAAAGAGGGAAGAAGAAAGAAGGAAAGTTATGTAGGTGTAAAAGTGGAAAAGGCGAAGGACAGTGGCGCTGCCGGGATTCAAACCCGGGACCTCTCTCCTAAGTAGGAACTTTAGGTAATATTTTCTGAATATTTTCGGATTTTTCGGCTAGTTTTAAGTAGTTTGGTAACTTCATACTTGAAACACGCTTTAGATGTATGTACACTTTACTATGTTCATTGATTATTTTATCAACCGCAAATGTTTAAAAAAAAATCAAAATATGCTCTCATTTTCTCATTGAAACACACAATGACTTTAGTCAAAAACACAATATACACAAAAAACCTATTATAAAGTTGAGGATCTCAATTGCTATGAAATCATTTAACAACATAACCCACCTATGTACATATCCATATGTCCACACTTATTTTGTTGCTTTGTACTAGGCTTCAGTTGGTCAAATTTATTCAAACAAAACATAAAAGACTTGTCGAGGGCCTGCACTCAAGCACATTCCGAAACGAGTTGGGAACCGATATTATTGATTTTTTCCATCTTATAAGGTGTCATGAAGAAATGAATTCTTGCCTTTGTGTGCTCAATCTGGTTAACACACATTTTGATTTTTTAAACTAAAATGACAGGCAATGCCCCGGGGAGCACCTGCATACTATTGAAATTGACGTCTTGGTAAACGAAAACATAAAAATGAAATTGCGGCATTGTATTCAGAATTTTGTTGTGAGCTAGAAAAGAAAATTTGCTTTCTTTGCTCCTGTAAAACATTTTTGCAAGTAATTCCTGTTCAGAGGATAATTCTATTCAAAATGTTGTTCCTCATAGCACTTCAACAATATCCCCGAAGTGCGGTAAGTGCACAGGGAGATAGATGATAATCAAAGAAGAGTTTTGGAAAGAATGAAGGGTTGAATTGTTATATAGAAATTGTGTGTGGAAATTTATTCAGAGTTTTGAATTATGTGTCGGTAGATACATTATAACGATTGTGTGTGTACTTTTGTTCCCTTCACCAAGAGGGGAGTGAAAAAAAAACAAATCAGTGTAAATGCTTTTTGCCCTGAGAATATTTCTGGCGAATAATGTGTACCAAATTTTTAGATTTTTTTTTTGTTGATTCAATTACAATAATTGCAGCTGAAAATTACATTAGTCGGCGAACTATACAGTTTGCTTCACACAGTGCAATTAGAATTTTGTGGAAGACAGGGTGACAAGTTTAAAGCTAAAGATTAAATTGCAGTCTTACGAAAAGAGGGCCCTTACCTCCTCTATAGCTTTGAAAAAAGAAATCAATTTGCGCTGTAATTAATCATAAATGGAACTGCAGATTGAAAATCCATTTCTTCTTATGATGTTCGACCAACATGTTCGAGCCATTGTATTCTTCATGTAAAACCATATTTATTTAATAATATCGGACCCCCTAGAAAAGTATTACTGGTATTACATATCACCAGGGTTTGAATGCAAAGTAAACTTAAAGCAAAGCACACATTTTTAAGCTTACTTTGCTGATGACTATGAAAGCTGTTTGTTCCAAATATCTGCGAATGTTGTTGCTTTCAAATTACTTTCAGGAGAATACTGGTCCGGCTACAAATGCTTCGGCTTTAAAATACACTCACAGGCACAATTAACCGCCCCCTTACACTTTTTGCCACCCTGTTTATTTACGTTAAGTATGGCATATTAGTCCAGTCAAAATAGACGAAAAAACGCCATAATTGGAAGATAATTCGGAAGTTGCTGAAAATTGGAACAGCCCTTAAAAACATTATTATACATAAGCTGTAGAGACTGCCAAATGTGTATTCTTTTATTTGGTATAAAGCACAGCAACCTGAGGGACTCCGTTCAAAAAATATATAGTCAGAAATGGCAATTCCTACTAGAAAATGTATGATATATTTTTTGTAGATAATCGCCTAATCTACAAAAGTTGTAAACACAATTTTCTGATAAGACGTACGGTTTAGCATATATTTGCAAAAAACTGATATTTTGACCCTTTGACCTTGAATAAAAAAGTTTGCAGTCGTCCAATCGCGTGGCAGTCTTTACAGCTTATGTATAATAATGTTTTTAAGGGCTGTTCCAATTTTCAGCAACTTCCGAATTATCTTCCAGTCAAACCTCTAATTTGACTGGACTTGGACTATATCGCAGGCTTTGTTTTTTATTGAGTGGATATTTAGGAAAAAAAATAAACAGTTGGCCTTGCGTGGGGTCTCAAATTTATTTCGCAGAAGCCTTTGCAAAAATTATTCAATGTTTGACCAAATTACGGCCACGTTACCGCGATTACATTTTTCTGATTTTCTTTTCATCTAGTGTTTAAAAGTTCTTTAATTTGTGTCTTTAATATTCCTTTTGGCGGCTTAAAACATAAAAATGCCGATATATGCAACTAGTGCAGCTAGGGCTGTCGCCTTCGCTGATGCTGGGTACAGTCAACATCACATCGCTCTAATACTCGATGTACCTCGCACAACGGTACGGGATGCAATTAAACGATATCGGGAGACTGGCTTATACCCCGGAGACCAGGTCAGGGCAGAAATCGTTGTACTTCCACCCGAGATGACCGCTTTATTGTAAGTAACGTGTTGAGAGATCGCTCTTCCACTGCTACTGAAGCTCGTACACGTCTGTTTGAAGTCAGGAATGTTAGTGTAAGTGAACGCACAATTAGAAGAAGACTGGCAGAAAGAAATTTAAGGGCTTTTCGTCCAGCTCGCGCTCCACAACTTCTCCCACAGCACCGTAGAGCTAGACTTGTTTTTGCACACATTCGAGTTCTGGAACAAAGCTATAGTAAAATGCTACTTTTGTTTAGAGGGGTGGAAACTTTTTTGAATGTGTATGTAAAGCATTCCGGAACAGAACAGCATGCTCCAGCATTTGTAAACAACATACATACGCATACGCATATGCATACGCAGCAATATGAAACCAAAAAGCTTTCACAGCCTGCAGCAAAATGATTGAGAACTGGATTGTTGTAAAGCAAAGCAAAGTAAATGTCTGTAGTATTCTTGGCAGCAAAGCAAAGTCAACAGCCACAGTATTAAAATTGCTGCAGCAATTTAAACCCTGCATATCACAAAATAGCATTGACGGCTATACAAATTTTGCAATCAATATTCATTGATTTTTATAAATTTTTTAAACAAGCTGTTAAAAGTTTTGCTCTACAAACTCTATTATACAACCTTATACCGTTGATGCACGGGCTTCATCGGATGATCATTTTTTCAAGAATGTTCATTCGCGACCAGCATTTATAGCTTCATTCATCATTCAAAGGAATAAAGTGAAATCTACTTCTTTTAATGAGAAATGAAGCTAGAAGTCGGGAAATTTCCATCAAGATTCCATGAAATTTCCATTCTATTTTAAAAAATCGAACTGTCAAAAAAGTTTGTTAACGTGTTGTGAGGAAAAAATATAAAAATAAAGTAAATAGAATATAATAATAAAACTATTATATTTTTATTTAATGAAAATAAAGCTGAAAATGTATTTACGCGTACTTGTTTATAGAATCGGAAAACGAATGAATGAATTGAAAATGAAGTACCATGTGTCACCTCGAATTTGAATGTTCATTCAAGGCCAATGAGACTGGAAGAATGATCATTCGATGAAGCCCGCGTATCAAGGGTTTTACCAGGGTTATATGTATTTTTACCCCTATTTAGAATTGTCATTTTGAGTTTTAAGTTATGGATTTTAGTCAGTGACACTTTTTCTGACAAAAGCTAACAAATTCTCACGATTGTTGTCATAAATAAAAAGAATGTTTATTATTTTTCGAAATGAAAATATGACGTCATTTACGGGCAATTTTTTTTAAAAACAATTTAAAACGATTAATGCAAAGAATCCTGCTTCGCACCTTGCCTTAATTTAGTTTAATAATATTATTAGTCCTAAATTGCACTTTCTCCAAACATGCATCTAATGTTTACTTACAAAATTATGCAAACACATTTATGTTTAGGAAATTTCCATTAAATTCCTATTAATATCTAAAACACATTTGATGATAAGCCACAAATAAATTTTTGACGCAAAATTTTAGCTCTTTGCGACACAGCGCAAATTCTACCCGTTAACTCAGGTTAACCATTTTACACATTCACTGCACTTGCACAATGGAATAGATATGAGATCAATCCACTATACACTTAACAATGAAACAGAATCAAGGGATTGATGATTGTTTAATTTTAGTATGATATTTGTGGGGTAAGACAATACATTTGGCCAATATAAATATTGTTTACTTAAAGCACAAATGGCTTCAAATATTGTTTTTGAGAAGTTGTCAATAGTCTACTCACCACCAATACCAAATAGCTTTGCTGCTTTACCAATATATGAACACTTTCCATAACATCCCAAGCGATATAAAACAATTACAGTTTGAGTTTCAACGGTTTGAGTTTCCATGAGTTAGGTCTGTTAAATACAACGTTTTCTTTAATTAGACTTCCAAATACAGTGGAGTTCACTTAACACGAAAACGGATAGCACGAAATATAGCATAACACGAAAAAAACAGTGTAGTCCCGGTCCGATAATATTCTTTTCATGCGAATTTGTTCTGATATGGCGAAACGCTCTTCGCTTAACACGAAAAAAGAGTCTCTGCGGCACTTATTTTGCTCATATTTTCTCCAACTTCTCTGATGATTTCTTTCCCTTATATTTTTGAAGGTCAAATTTAATTTTGTTTTCTGCCTTATCCTAAATATATATGCAGTCCTATTCTAAACTATCCTGGAATTTTCTTACATCCGTAGCATACGAGGTAAGAAAATTCCAGCGAAGTTCAGAATAGGCCTAATGTTTTTGAAAATGGTCGATTCGCCGAAACAGGTGCGTCGTAGTTAAGTTGACTAACATTAATCTTTTTAATTTTCAAGAAAGGCTTCAGTCTGTTTTTGATTTTCGATGCACCACGCTTTTTCTTTTTGTAACTTGTGCGAATAAGTAAAGTTCAATTTTTTTACTGTTTCTCTTTTTTACTTACTTCAACTTACTTTTTAGATAAAGCCGGGGTTCAGTATGTATTTAACTCGTTATTATTACCGTATTTCAAAGACAACGGTTAATACGAAATTCGGATATCGCGAAATCCTCATCCCGGCCCAACCATTTCGTGTTAACCGATTTCCACTGTATGTCAAAGGTAATCCAGCACTATTTCACGAAACCTATTTTCATCTAAATTTAATAAAACCGCAAATAATACTCTGACTTTTTGGCATAGATTCATACTGAAAAGGAACTCCATATCGAAAAGATAAACAGATCAAAAGTTCCACCTCCTTCGTCCTAAGCTGCAATGAATTTTAATTATATTACAAGAAGGTGAAAAAATAAAATATAATCTATCAGACTTCTCCAATTCCACAACATTGAGAATAGCCTTATCCATTAACGCTTCCAATAATTTTTGTTTTTCACTTTTTCTAGACATTTTCTCAAAAAACAACCACTTCAAAATATAACAACTTAAAAATGACACTTGTAAAATAATACAAAATCGAAAAAATGACGAAAAATATTCAATGTAGCCGTTCATGTCAATTGAACTACGACACTACGAAACTACAAACAATTGAAAAGTGCGAATACCATTACAATAATAGATTTGATAAAAGCTCTATACAATAATTCCAAATGCAGAGTTATTCACAATGGAAAATTATCCGACAGCATTAATGTGAGCTCAGGAGTACGACGAGGATGCTTACTTTCACCACTACTTTTTATTATATATAGTAGAACAGGTGGCATACCCAACGATCTCGACTACGTGGATGATATCTTTTTGCATTTAATCAATAATAAATAAATAATTTTGAATTATTTCAAATAAATGAGCATATTGATTTTGATCGTATATTAAATATGGCTCAACACCTTAATCATTTTGAAATATTCGAATAAAAATTCCATCATGTTCTTAAATTCTTTAAGCACAGCCTAGACAATGAAATTAATACAACATGTGAGGGGCGATCTCGCGAAACTTCCGCAGATTTAACAACTCAAGAGTCAATTTCACACCCAATTGCATTTTTCCTCCTCACGAAATCCACTACAATCTGAACTTGGTTTGCCGGCGTTCTACATGAAAGCCACAAGGAAGGTGCGTTAATCAGACATACTTTCGTTTATCCGGAATAGCGCGTTAAATTCAGTTTGAGTTGAAGGTGTGATTTGGAATTCAAGAAACAACTTCCTTCAGGTAAAGCCGATTCAGTGCATAAATATTCATCGTGTGTACGCTGTGCCGATGGAGCCCCGCACAAGCCCCAACAAAGTGGCACCACCGCTCGTTTGGCTTTGATATGTGCACGGTGTGTAAATGGCAAAACGTGACGCGCGGTTTTATCGGCATTTCTAATCGATTCATTAGACCTACGGAGAGAAAGGAGCCGAACCTTGCATACTTTTATGGAAGAAACTGGGCCTGGCAGGTAGACGTGACACGTTGGCCCTTTGCTGCCTCACTCTTCTTTTTACTTTTATGTTACAACACTAAAATAATTTTTACTTGAGAATATCTGTGAAATTTAAAAATAATTATTTCTAGCAATAAAAACCAGCGTAATCAACTTAAACATGCTTGAATATATTAAGTGAATTATCTGTGAATGCACAACTGCGATTGGGACATTTCTAACGACTAGAGTTATAAAGCTAGGTATATTGCGACTAGTATTGAGTAAATTAAGTAAAACAGCTGTAAACTCTTTTCACATAAAACGAAATAAAAATCGACCCTATAACTGAGAAAACAACACTTAAGGATACAAAGTGATAAAAAGAAATAAAGCAAGGGAAGAGGAATTTGAGATAAGCATGGAAATTTATTGGTTCCTATCTCATACAGAAGTCTTAAGTTTCGGTAACCATTTCCGTTTGAGATGCAGTCTATAGGAAGAATTTATTTTACACCATCTTTAACATAAAATCAAAAATATTCGAATTTGTACTCCTGTAGCTCAAATTAGTTTTATTTCCTTTGGTCCGCGTTCCGATGGGCTGCATGCCGCACGACACAAGCTTTTAATGCTCTATGATTGGCCAGGAAAATATATCTGTTTGCACACATGTTGTCTCTCTAGCACAACATTGCTGCAAAAATAGAACATGGGAAAATCCCTTGTTCATGCGGCAGAATCACGGAACTGTCAAGTTCGAGCTTTTTCCGTGCGTCATGCAGCTCATGTGAACGTGCTGCAAAATCACGGAACTAGTGATGTTTCGATTCGAGCGATGTTTAAAGTCAACATTCATTTAACATCAACATTTCACATTTGACATCAACTTTAATCGTTAACATATTTTTTTTTATTAGTTAAGCAATCCATATCACTTTTTCAAAATCACAAAACATCTAATTTTTGACAACCAGCAGATGCACCCATATGAACGAGGAGAAGCATTTGTAGAATACTATCCGAAGCGAAGGTAAGCCACAATCAAGCTTTTAGCATACAGTCCATGGGAACGCGGCCTTATTCATTGAAAAACTATGTTTTGTTAACTTCCTAGTATACGAAGTTATTGTAATCGGTCCGAAAATCGAAATCGAAAATTTCAACGTATTTTCATCTTTCAAGGTCCCAGGAGCATTTTAAGCAAAAAATTGGGAGGAAGTATGTGTGTGTGTGCGTACGGATGTGGCAAGACCAAAGCCTTCTACATTTACAAGCCATGCACAACAAAATCTCACACTCCCATTCAAAGATTCATGGGACTTCAATTTCAAAGATTCATGGGACTTCGAAGTGTGGTTATGTGGTTTTTTTTTTTTGGGAATAAATTCGGAAAATTACTTCTGCCTTCACCTTTTTACCGGATTGTTGACTTTTATTACGTTGACAATTGTAAAATAGAATTAATTAAAACAAAATTTTCTTGAAAGAATTTTATTAGGAACTTAAACGAAATCTCGAACACATCTTTCAAAATGTACACAAATGTTCTTTCTTATTTCGTTTCAATAACAAACAAAATAAATACAAGGAATCTTATTTAAACAAACGCACTAAAAAATTACTTAGATGGGACAGAACAATATTAAAAACATTATAAAACTAATTTTGATTTCATGTTGGTGATGTTCGCTTCAAATCCGTTTTAGTTCCTTGATGTCTGTAATGTGTTCTGCACCTGTTTCAAGTATTATTATACTCGGAAATAGTTTTTAATATAACAGAAAAACAAATTACCTTACATAGAAACACACAATATCCTGATGTTTGGATTCTCCAGTGCTTCACGAGATTAGACAATTTCGTTTTTGCACAGTTCTGTTGCGAATTTATAACAACTTTCCTCGTAAAGGTCTTTAATTAACAAAATCCACCTTAAAACTGTAAAATATATCGGTATATATTCTATTACTAGCATAAAACCCGCGTGCCTTGCAACGCATTTAAATAAAAACTGTTTATTATGTGCAATGTTTCCCTTCAAAAAAAAAATCAGCTGTTATTATCCCTACAAAGGGTTTATTACAGCGCATTTTTTTAATAAATATGGTAAACAAATTGCTGCGTATATCACCTCTGCTTAACAAATCTGCATGTTTTGAAGCAGAGATTGGCATATATATGTCATCAAGAGAAGAGATATTTTAGGGTTTAACGAACGTTCTTTATGTTTGTTCGCCTGTTTACGTGGGTGCAAGAAATTATGAAGCAATCACAAATGAATATTAAATAAAGTGAATTTCGAGTCATTCATTTCTTCGAGATTATAGGGATGCACTGTCAAAATTTCAGCCCTTCAGCTTCAGAGGTTTGGGTTAACCCTATTTCATCCCCTTAGGGGGTGAATTTCGAGTAATCGCCTCTTAGTGGATGTCCACGTCATTATAGGGATGCACTATCCAAATTTCAGCCCTATAGCCCCAGTAGTATGGTTACCCCATTTCACCCTTTAGGGGATGAATTTCGAAAAATCGCTTCTTAGTGGATGTCCACGTCATTATAGGGATGCACTGTCAAAATTTCAGCCCTATAGCTAAAGCGGTTTGGGTAAACCCCATTTCACCCCCTTAGGGGATGAATTTCGAAAAATCGCTTTATAGTGGATGTCCACGCCATTATAGGGATGCACTGTCAAAATTTCAGCCCTATAACTATAGCGATTTAGATAAACCCCATTTCAACCCCTTAGGGGATGAACTTCGAAAAATCGCTTTTTAGTGGATGTCTACGTAATTACAGGGATGCACTGTCAAAATGTAGCCCTGTGGTTCCAGCGGTTTTGGGTTGACCCCATTTCACCCCCTTAGGGAATGAATTTTGAAAAATCGCTTTTTAGTGGATGTCCACGCTATTATAGGGTTAGTGCATATTAATATCGCAGCGTTTTAATGCGTTTTCGCGCAAACCAGTCGAAGTAAGTAAGCACCAGGTACCACGCTCAGTGCGACATCGATGTACTTGAATTCATCTATCTCCTAAACTAAAGTAGATCTCATCTTGAAACTTTCAGTGTATTATCTATATTCTTTAAGGTATTTTTTAAAATTAAAATAATTAAAAAAAAAATGGTCGAAGTTATTAAAATACTGATTTTAAATGTTTACTTCCGGTTTTCTACAAGAAAAACAAATCAAATCTCAAATCTGATTTCATAATTAAAAAGAACAGTGAATTTCCTATAGAAATCACTTCAGTTTAATATTTTACTAAAATTTGTTAAATTCGAAAAACCGCTTCCGAAAAAACCGTACTTCCATTACATAAATTCTTTAAAAGCCCATAACTTGACAACTAAGCCACAGAATAAAAAAAAAATAGGTGTTCACATTCACACCTTCCAGAAGTACAGTTAGGCCGAAAGTGAATGAATTCCAGAATCTCAAATTTTTTTCGTTGTCCGCTTCACGTGAAATGCCCCAAGTGATTTTTGTACCTGCACGATATCGCGCGAACTATAAAAGATATCGACTTAGTTGACGTACCGTTCGAAGAGTATTAACCAAAACATGATCTGAAAAGATTTTTATAAAATCCGGTCGAACCGTTTTTTTTTTGTTTAAACGACGTTTATGATATTTGTACCTGCACGATACCAGGCAAACTAAAAACTATATCGACTTCATTGCGGTGCCGAAAAAAGAATATTAACGAAGAAATGCTCTGAAAAAAATTTCATAATATTCGGTCGGCTAATTGTTAGAAAGACCTGAAAATGAAAAGTTTTGCTAATATCTAATAAACGCGATGAAATGAGACCCGTTCTAAACGAAGTGATCTTTTTTGGGTTCTGTACAGCGATAGGATTCGAAAAAAACATCACTTGTCAAAATCCGACAACCTTTCAAAATTTCGTTACCTTTAGTTGCATATCTCTTTATTTAAAAAAACACACACACACAAACTATTTCACTACTACATCAGAAAAATATACCAAATAAAAAAAAATAACATGACAAAATTCTACATATATACATCATAGTTCACAAAACATATATACACTTTAGCAGAATATACAGCTCAATACCTCGTAGCGGATACTATTCCCAATTTTAGAGCCATCTGTGTAGATGCATAATGACATAATGAAAGCCGTGGTGCATCAGGCCCCTTAGGGTTATCAACACTTCGTTGACTGTTAAATTCCAAAGGAGTTGCGATAGAACCCTACCCTGCGGTGCCCCTCTTTCAACCCGTCTGACTTCTTCCGAAAGCTCAGACCAGACTTTTTGACCCTGCACATCCGCAGCAATAAAGGAACTGGAGCATACACCCAGATTCAACATTTTCTAAAGTACTGTGGTGCCCAAAATCAACTGAACTCGTCTGCCGATCCATGGATATATTACGACTCCATGGAGGGCCAAATAATTCTTTACAAATCATTTTCACCAGTACATACTCGACTGAGAAAGTACGGTCACCGTGCGTGCGGTTAATTCAGCACCGATCGATAAGAAACAGTCAACCGAAAAACGGAGTTAGTTGATTATTGCCGGCCCTCACATATAGATAGCAAGCCTAAACGATTGTAGTATAAAACCTCATTAGAGTCAAGAAATACAAATCGCCGTTACTGTATGTATGTATACTGAGCGTTTTAATTTGGATCTGAGTAAAATCCTAAAGCACCTTCAATATCTAAGAAAGCAGCCAAAGTGAACTCCTTGAATTCAAGGGATTTTTCAATGACCGCCTCAGGGAGAACAGTGTTTACCGATTTACTTTCGTTCGTATTTGAACTTGAAAATTTGAACTGAGACGCTCTTTATAGTTGTCCCAGTCCGAATCAAAGTTAGACCGTTTGGCTTTATTGAAGCCCTTTCTACATTCAGACCTTAGTTTGAGAAGCTTACTGTCCCGCCAAGGTTTGGTTTTACCCCTGTACTTCCTAATGGGACAGACAGCTTCAGCTTTATTCAGGAGGTTGCTGAGATCCCTCACCTGATGTTCGAGATCTTCAGCGTTCCAATAATAGGTGGGAACATCCTTGGTTAGTGATCTTTCCGCCACTTGTGTATATAAGGCCCAATTTGTTTTCGGACTTTCCTGTAGCCAGGAGCCTTCTTCACAGTTGTGCACATATTAAGGAGTGAATACTGGATACTCTCCAGTTTTCTACACATTTTAGCAGGTCTGGGGAAACTGCAGTACTGTCCAAGACTTCTGGTCTTACCCTTGAAGCAAACGTAGGTTCGTTTCCCATGTTGCACAGAAATAGATTATTTTGGAGAAAAAGTCACCTCTTATATTTGTGTCTGAGCTGCCCCAAACAGAGTTGTGAGCATTCATGCATCACATGCAATAATGAGGCTGCCTCCATTAGCATTAGCGGGCGCTGCCTGAATCTAGGCGGATCTAATCCACGTAGCCTTGCCGCCTTTTCTGCTGTGCAAGCAGGCCACCACAGTGCCAGCATTGCTACATTTAGATAACATAAAAGCGCTAACGTCATTATTAATTCAAAACGGCCTAACTCGAAAACAGCCAGATGTAGCTCCCCTCCCTGGAATGTAGCGGCTCTGGTGAAATTCTACCGCATCTACCATAACGACTGTTCCACGGAAATATATAACCTCCTGCCTTCATGGCGATGTTTTTCCCGCAACACAAGACTAGCCCTTGTCGGCTCATCCTCACTATCTACAGCCCGTATTTTCGCACACACATCAGTTTAGTAATTCGTTCTTTTCGAGAACAACTCGGCTGTGGAACAACCTTCCACAGTCAGTTTTCCCGAATTCTTACAACATCCAAGAGTTTAAACGAAAGGTCATCTCCATCTCCTCATGCACCCCCCAGACTCCCTTTAATCTAATTTATCCTTTCTCTATCGTTCGAGCTAAGCTTATTACCAGACACTTGACGTTGACGTGTAAGACATGACGGACTGGTAGTACAAAGGGTGACACCTTAGCTAAGACTTTCACATAAAAAAAATAATCCTGCACTAATTCTCGCCAAACAAGTTATTCCAAACGACTCAAAGAGTACCCGCATCGCACTGAATAAGCTAGAAACGAGCCCGTTAACCGGTACTGCATTATCTACGCGGTCTGTTTCTCTCCCAACACTCTCTCTCTCCCTATAAAAGAAAACTAACTTCCCTGATGTCCTCTTGATTTCTGATTCCCACTACAGACCTAGATGTTAGTAGATCTTAGTTTATACTCACAAATACCTAGTTTATAGCTACTCCAAAAATAATTCGAATTATGGATCATCCAAAATTTTTTACCCTATAAACGAGGTAGTTCGAATTGCTTAAACCGAAATATGTATTCTGGTTTTTAATACGTAATTTAAAAAAATATAAAAATGGAGGCGCCGAAAATATTAAATTGGAATTCTTACGAAATAGAAGAAATGCTTCATGTAGTTAAAGAAAGTAAGTACATATATTTTGTTTTGTTTGTAAGTTATTATAAAGTTCTATTTTATTTTAAAGAGGACTTGCTGTGCCTGGAGGAAGACAAAAAAAGAGGTCGGC
The DNA here is from genome assembly GCA_949987705.1 of Thereva unica. Lineage (NCBI taxonomy): Eukaryota > Metazoa > Arthropoda > Insecta > Diptera > Therevidae > Thereva > Thereva unica. Next base: position 48,899 of record CATLJY010000222.1, on the reverse strand, counting down.
GGCCATTTTCAACAATATATCTAAAGAATTGGAAATAAAAGGTTTGTTTCGCTCAGGTGCTCAAATCTGGACTAAGTTGAAGGCGTTAAAATCAAGATACACGCAAGTGGAGAAAATTAATATAAAGCCTGGAGAAGGTAGAACAAACTGCAAACTCTATGATTTATTGCATGAAATTTTTTGTAATAGACCCACCGTAACCTGCATTGAAACTGGTGTGCAAAGCAAGGAACAAAGTTACTTAACACCGTAACTTGCACACAAGCTAGTGGGCAAGTAGCAATTCGGGTAAGTTAGAATTTACCTTTAGAAATCACATCTTTTTCTATAGAAGATTCGCCACAACTTTTTCTATAGAAGATTCGCCACCACTTAAAAAGAAGCGAAAGGCATTAAGAGAAGACACCATTATTAAAGAGCACCAAAAAAGGTTGGAAAAAGAATTTGCCCAACAACGCGAATTCGAAAGGGAACTCTTCCAAGATTTTAAGGAAACTTTGACCAATTCAATAGAAAAAATTGTTGGAAAGATATAACTTCTGCAATGGAGATCTTGAGCAAATTGTTACTTATTATTATTATTTATTATTATAATTTTTCAGACTGATCATGCAAATGGAAGAGCTTCGCATTATTCAAGAGGAATCAGACGTGGAAGTAGTATACCCGTCGGCCTTCTCAATTCCTGTATGGCCGATGTCCTCAGAGACATCAACACAGAATGAGCAGGAATCCGATGAAAGCAGTCTGCATAATTTTTTTATAAATTTCGATCCCGATGGATTTTGAATTGTGGTTGTTTGTACTCATAGTACAAATTTAGTATATGTATCATAAAAATCAATCAATCAAAAAAAAAACTTTTTTTGTTATCATAATTTTTCTCATTTTCAAAAGTAAAGACATTTATTATCTTTAAATTTTCATTTTTCGGCATGTAAGCATGTTAACCAGCAACATTAGAATTTCTGATAAAACATCAAGCCAGACGTAATCTGATCCGTCCGGCCATGAGAAAATATGCGAAGCGGCTAGATAACGCGAATTTCCATAGAGAATCGGCAGATGCTCAGAAATTCTAATGTTGCACAAAATGCATAGAACATTCTTTTAGCAATGTAAGCAGTTTTGTGTATATAAAAGAAATTAATGAATAATTAAAGAGAGACAGTTATTAATAAGACTCCAAGCGTTTAATTTCTAATTGTCCTGTGTTTGGGTGTTTCGCTCAAGCACAAACTTTACAAATCAACAAGCAATCGTTGTCAAGGTGAATCACTTTGTCAACAATTTTAAATAACTTTGTCAAGGTGTAACACCTTGATAATTTAAAAGGAAACTTTGGACAATCAGTCCACCGGGAAGTAAAAGAACTTCTCGTATTAAACATTGGTGACCCCGACGTGATCGGGTGTAGCACTTGTATCACGCAACTCACATCTTCGCATCAATCTCGGGAGCTAATCAACAGCTGTCATCATGTCGAAGACTTTGGAGGAATTTATGCAGGACCAATTCTATTTGGGGCAAGAGATCCAGAGAGTCGTCAGCAACTATAAGAAAGACCCAGCGGACCGAAAAAGCAGGGACTATTACCTGGAACGCATCCGGCGGCTAGAAGATAATTGGTTATCTTTTGAAAGGAATTACATCAATCTTAAGGAGCTTCCCAATCACGAAACCCATGAATACACGACTAAAAATTATTACACAGCAATCGCCAAGATATTTCAAGAATATCGGGAGCTGTTTGAAGAAAAGTTGAAGGAATTTCCCAGGCCATCTGCAACACCAACTCCAAGGCAATCTGCAACACCAACACCCAGGCAATCAAAGGTTCAAATTAATGTGACAAGCCCAACCTGTTGTATTACTGTATTAAAACACGGAGCTCGTAGCGACACTTCTTTATTCTCTTCATTCTACATTAATACTGACTGCTTACTCTACTTATATATTATATTTGAGATGAGTGACACATCTCAAATGCATCATTAGTATTACCAGCATATACATCATCTCCCTTCTTTGCCTGGTCCTTACGGCTGGAAGCGTTCAGGCATTCTTACTTGTCGCCCGTATCTAGTAACGTAGCCATTATTGATATTTAAATGTGACTTCGCGGAAGTGGATGGTGTTTCGACGCCAATGTGTTCTCGCGAGATATTACTATCATTCGCAACTGGTTGATTTGTAAATTGGTTTCCCTCTCCTTCTTTAATTACTGGCTTAGTCCAAGATTTTCTTAGGTGTTGTGTATTTCGTCTTATAAGATTATTGTTTTCATTTCTAATAATATACGACCTTGGACTATTATGGGATGATTCCAAAATAGCGGGTTCCCACTTTTTATTTTTCCAATAAGCTACATAATCCCCTTTTTTAAATTCAACTTCTTTCCTTATCTTTCCTCTTTCTCTAATTCCTATTAACTTTTCTTTTCCTTTTTCTAACCTAAACTTAACATCATGGGGAACTTTAGGTTTTAATGTTATTTTGCTTACTGGCAGTTTTGTGCGTAACTTACGGTTCATCAACATTTCTGACGGTGAATAACCTATAGACGGAAGCGAAGTTGCCCTATACTCTAACAGAAACATATCTATCTCTCTACCTTCTTCCTTTGCTTTTTTCAGCATCATTTTCGTTATATGAACGGCTTTTTCTGCCTGTCCATTTGAAGCAGGATATCTGGGGCTTGAAAATATAAATCTAAAATTCCATTCCCTAGCAAAATCTTTTAATATGTAAGAATTAAATGGCTGATTGTCCGCAATCACTATTTCTGGAATGCCATGTGTAATAAAAATCTTCTTCAAGACTAGTTTTACATTTTCCGCTGTTTTATTATTTAAATGTTCGAGTTCAATCCATTTTGAGTAGTAATCTACTAAAACTAAAAAATTTTTTCCTTGGAATTCTAAAATGTCTACTCCTACTTTTTCAAAGGGAAGTTCTGGTACCGCATGTGGTATCATAGCTTGTTTTATATTTGCCGGTCGATATTTTTCACATATTCGGCAGCGTAATATCATATCCTCTATATCCCGTCTCATATGAGGCCAATATAACAATGTTTTAGCTCTTTCTACTGTTTTTGTGATGCCCATATGTGGTTCATGTAATATCTGTAACATTTTGTTTATTAATGTTCTAGGAACTATTACCCTATCTTCATAAAATAATAACCCATTCTCTGCATATAATTTGTCTCTAATTTGCCAATAAAATTTCAAACCTTCCGGTACATGGTTTCTATCCTTTGGCCATTCCGTTGTGCAATACTCCAGTAGTTTACTTAAATTTTCATCTTTCAAAATCCTATCAATAAATAACTCTTTTTTCTCCGTACTCAAGTTTATAGAATGTACTACTTCCTTTAAAGTGCTTTCTAATTTTACATCTTCATCCTCAACTGAATTTCTTGACAATAAGTCAGCCATATGAAGATCTTTTCCTGGAATGTATGTAACTTCCAGATCATATTTTAATAGTTTTATTTTCATCCGCTGTAACCTGTTAGAATATACCTGTCCAATAGTCTTTTTCATTATAGTTACCAGCGGTTTATGATCAGTCTGTATAATCGTTCTAAATCCGTATATATAATTATGGAATTTCTGACATGCATATACTATTCCTAGCATTTCTTTCTCAATCTGAGAATAATTTATTTCCGCTGTGTTCAAACTCTTAGATGCATAACAAACCGGTCTGCCATTTTGTACTAAACAACAACCTAGTCCGTTCTTTGATGCATCCGTTTGTATTATTATTGGTTTCGAAGGGTCAAAACTATGTAGGGCAGTTTCATTTTTCAATATTAGTTTAATATTGTCTAAAACCTTCGTGTGTTTCTCCGTCCATTTAAATTCAATATTTTTTTTCATCAATTCTCTTAGTGGAGCGTTTATTTCTGTATATTTTGGGATAAATGATCTTAGATAATTTAATGTTCCCATTATCTTTTCAAGTTCCTTTCTATTTAAGGGATTTTTTATTCCCATTATGGCCTCAATCCTGTTCGGATCAGGAGTTATTGTATCTCCTGTAAACAAATGACCTAAATATTTAACCTTTGCAATTCTGTATTGTACTTTGTCACCATTAAATTTTACATTAATTAATTTGGCCCTATCTATCACATTTTTTAGATTCCTATCATGTTCCTCTACTGTTTTACCCCCTATTATAATATCGTCCACATAAATGAAACACCCAGGTAAGCTTCCAAAATGCTTTGTATTCAACTTTTGAAATTTTTCTGGTGCAATGGACACACCAAACGGTAGTACATTATATTTGTAATTCCCAAATGGGGTTGCAAAAACTGTTAATTCTTTTGATTCCTGGTCTAATTCTACCTGCCAAAAACCCTCTTTAAGGTCTAACACCGAAAAACATCTCATATCTTTCATACTGACCCTGAAATCATCAATACTTGGTATAAGAAAATGTTCCTTTTTTAAATTCCTATTTAATTCTGCAGGATCTAAACATATACGTAATGAGCCATTAGGCTTTTCTACCACTACCATTTGATGAGACCACTCAGTTGGACCTTCAACTTTACTAATGATACCTCTCTTTTCCATTTCGTTAAGTGTATTTATTACCTTTTCCTTAATGCTAATTGGTATTCTACGTGGAGGCTTACTAATTGGCACAGTTCCCTCTTTTACTACTAATTTACACTTCTCTGGAAATTTCCCAGTTCCACTAAATACACTTTTATTTTGGTTCACAAATATTTCTTTTTCATCTTTACGATCCGTAACCATACCTACTCTAGCTATTAACTTCAATTTTAATGACGTGTGTAGGCCTAATATCGGACTTCTATCTTCTTCCGTTACCATATATTTTATCTTATACATTTCACCGTTATATTTTGTTTCTAATACTATATATCCTACTGTTTTTATCGGGTCTCCATTGTATGCCTCTAGTTGTGTTCCGGTGGGTTTTACTTCCTGTAAACATCCTAATTTTTTAATTAGAGTCGGCGACAACACATTGGCATCTGAACCACTATCTATTTTAAATTGTATGTTTAAATTTCTTATTTGTAATTTGATTTTAAAGTTTTCCTTATTTTCCTGAACCGTATTTATCTGAATCTTTTTAGTTATACTATTCAAAATCAAATTTTCTTCCTCATTCTCAGAATCACATTTCATACCTGTTATTTCTCCGACTGTAAACTTACACATCTTTCGAAAATGATTAAATCTGTTACATGCCGAACACCTCCTTCCATAAGCAGGACATCTTCCATATATATGCTGTTGTCCGCAATATGTACATTTCCTCATTTGAGATGCCTCATTCATATTACAATTTCTAAAATTAGAACTCAAAAAATTTTTATTAGTATTATGATTATTATTAATATATGATTTTCTATTCTTATAATTATTATTATTATTATCAAAAGTATTTTTATTTTCAAAAGTTTTCTTATTTTGCATGCAATGTTTTTTATTAATAACTTCAACACTTTCCTTTCCATTTTGTATCTTCTTAATTTGTCTTCCTGTCAGCTCCGCTATTCTGCAAATTTCTACTGCTCTCTCGAATGTTAGGTTGTCAGTCTTTAATAACTGAGTCTGTACAGCGTGGTCCTCTATTCCCAATACCACTCGATCTCTCAATATTGAACTTTTTTGCTCTCCAAATTCACAGTTTTCTATTAATTTTGTGATATCTGCCACATATTGGTCAAACGGTTCTCCCTCTTTTTGGTGTCTTGTATAAAATAAATACCTCTCATACACTACATTTGTTCTTGGATTACAGTATTTTTCAAATGCTGTTATTACTTCATTAATTTTCTTTCTATCTTCTTCTTCTATATCAAGTGTATTGAAGATTTCTATCGCCTCCTCTCCAGCGCAACTTAAAAATCTTGCCACTTGTACTTCCTCTGTCTCTTTATCCGTTTTTGTAGCTGTAGTGTATATTTTATACAATCTTAAAAATTTTGACCAGTTTTCCTTGAGATTTCCATTTAATTGCAATTTGCTGGGTTTCTGAAAATCCATTGTTAATTTTTTTTTTCTTTTTCTTTTATTCACTTTGTCCAAAATGGCTGCTTTATTTAATTTTCTACTGATTTCTTATATTTTTTTTTTTTTTTTTTTAACTTCACATTTCACAATTCTTTTCCATTTCTTTTGTTTTTCAAACTTCCAAATTTCTATTTTATTTTTCAAATTTTTAAGTTTCCAAAGTATTTCTTATAACTTCATTGGACTATATGACACTTCCATTTTTCTATTTTATATTTCAGTTTTTCTTTGCAAAAAATCTTATTTCTTTACCGGCTGCGCCATGTTGTATTACTGTATTAAAACACGGAGCTCGTAGCGACACTTCTTTATTCTCTTCATTCTACATTAATACTGACTGCTTACTCTACTTATATATTATATTTGAGATGAGTGACACATCTCAAATGCATCATTAGTATTACCAGCATATACATCACAACCGAGGCTGAAACTGCAAATACTGAAGAAGTCAAAAGGATGAAGAGGAGGCAGCAATCAGTACTTCAATCCTTGAATCGATTAATGCAATCAATTGACAGGAACCAGATGCATGACACGGTTTACTGCAAAGTAAAACTTGAAGCAGTCAAACATTATTGGTCCCAGATTGAGGAATTAAACAGTAGGCTGTGGGAGTTAGTTGACGATCCAGCCAAAATCCATGACGATACCGATAGTTACATCCAAGCTGAAGAAAATGTGCAGCACCTACTCGTAGCATTGACAACCAGATTGCAGGAGCAAAGGCAAGGAGCCAGCAACAGCCAACAATCCAGTCAAGCAAGCTCATTTATGAAACTTCCAAAGATAGAGCTCCCAAAATTTGATGGAGATTATCTGAAATGGAAGCAATTTCACGATTTATACACAGAAATGGTGCATAAACAAACATTGGCCGACTGTCAAAAAATGTGGTACCTGAAAGCCAACCTAGTAGGAGAAGCAGAACGTCTGATAAGACATTATTCTTTGTCAGAAGAGAACTACACAGCAGCGTGGAGAACACTTCAAGATCGCTACAACAATCCAAGGATACTTGTTGCAGCTCTGGTCAATAAATTGTTATCTCAGCCTTCTCATGCAAACGAATGTGGAACGGCAACATCAGTAAAGAATCTACATGATATAACCCAAGAATGTCTTCTGGGCTTAGAAAATTTGGGAGTTTCAACTGAAAACTGGGACCCATTACTGCTTCACATCCTGCAGCGAAATTTAGACAAGAACACTCATGCAATGTATGAGCAGTCCCTTGCAAATCCAAAGGAGTTAGCATCTTTGAAGGACTTCTTAGCATTCCTTGAAAAACGTTTCCAAGCGTTGGAGGCCTTAGGCGGAAAAGGGAATGTGAAACCAGAACAGCACAAGAAACCATCAAAGACATTCTCATCACTTGCATCTACAATAACCCGATGCATTTTATGCAAACAAAACCATCAGCTGTACCAGTGCAAACAGTTCCTGCAAAAACCCCCAGTGAGAGATTACGCTTAGTGCAAAAAAATAAATTGTGCGTGAATTGTCTCAGGAACGGTCACCATTGGACCGATTGCAAATTACGAGCTTGCACCAGATGTACCAAAAAGCATAACACGCTGTTGCATTTAGATATTCCCGAGGCTAAGGCCAATGCAAAGCCAACTGATCATAAGGATATAATGAAAACAGAAAGCTTACCTGGATCTAGCAGTAGCACATTATCCTTAACCACCAAAAATATGGGTTTTCCAACAGGATATGTCATATTGAGCACAGCACGTGTAAAGTTAATTTCCAATGACGGCCGAACTATAGAATGCCGCGCCATCCTGGATCCAGGATCACAAATCAATGTTATTACAAAACGATTGATAAAAAAAATGCGTCTAGAGCCAGAAGAAGTTACACTATCAGTAGAAGGCATACAGCGAGCACCACAAAAGGCCAGAGGACGCATCAACATCATACTAGAATCCAACACTAGCGCTTTTAGTACCAGAATTGAAGCCTTCGTCATGCAGGAAATTACATCGTTGCAGCCAACTCAGCAATTAAATTCTACTGAATGGAAGATACCGAACAACGTTAGATTGGCTGATCCCCGATTTGACAAGCCGGCAAAAGTCGATCTACTGTTTGGTGCAGAACACTTTTTCCAACTGTTGTCAGTAGGACAGATAGACCTAGGGCCCAACTTACCAACGCTACAAAATACCGTACTTGGATGGATCGTTTCAGGAAAGGTAACTCAACCGAATGCTTCAGCAAGAGCGATATGTAACATTCTTACTGAAGAAGGAAGGCTCACTGATGTAATTGAAAAATTTTGGAAACTGGAGGAAGCAGAGGAATCAACAACTGAAATGAGCGTTGCTGAGAAACGATGTGAAAAAATCTTCAATCAAACCACAAGTCGCTTGAGCAATGGACGATTTGTAGTAGCGTTACCATTCTCTCAAGATCCTAAGAGCCTGGGCGAATCCAGAACTGTAGCACTGCGCCGCTTCTATGCGCTCGAAGGGAAACTCATGAAAAACAGTCAATTGAGAAAGGAATATGTAGCGTTCATGGAGGAGTATATACAGCTTGGCCACATGCAACTGGCAACCAGTGACAGTCTTCTACAACCAAACTATTATCTGCCACACCATAGCGTTCTTAAGCCAGATAGCACCACTACAAAGTTACGAGTAGTTTTTGATGCATCAGCCAAGACAACATCTAATAAATCGTTGAATGATATACTTTATGCTGGGCCGACAGTACAAGATGAACTCTTCTCAATTCTCTTACGGTTTCGACTCCCACGGTTTGTATTCACAGCCGACATACAGAAAATGTACCGGCAAATAGAAGTGCGCAAGGAAGATCAGCAATTCCAACTTATTTTTTGGAGGAAGGATCCCAATGAGCAAGTGAAATGCTACCAACTTCGAACAATTACCTATGGTACCACTTCAGCGCCATATTTGGCAACAAGATGTCTTCAAAAGCTCGCAGAAGATCGAAAGGAAGCATATCCATATGGAGCACAAATCCTCAAACACGATTTCTATGTAGATGATGTAATGACTGGATCAAATAGCGTGGCCGAGCTCTTGCAGAGTCAAAAGGAACTAAACCAGCTGCTCACAGAAGGCGGGTTTACATTAAGGAAGTGGTGCTCTAACCATGCCAAACTACTTGAGCACATAATGCCGAAAGATCAAGAGGTACAACTTGATTTCACTAGCAATCAGGAAGATCACGTAAAAACGTTAGGATTGATTTGGTTTCCAAAGAATGACGAATTTAGTATATCAGTGTCCAAAAATGACGCCAACCGAGTAACAAAACGGACCGTTGCATCAGACTTAGCAAAAATATTTGACCCATTAGGCATGATCGCTCCAGTTGTTGTTAGAGCAAAATTGTTTCTTCAAGAACTATGGGAGCTAAAGATGGATTGGGACGCCGCGATTCCGCAAGAACTGTATACCAGATGGATAGAGTTTCGGCAACAACTTCATGCACTAAACGAAATAAAGATTCCACGACACATTTATGGTCACCGTCTGGTGAAAGATCTGCAGCTCCATACTTTTGCAGATGCCTCTGAAAAGGCTTACGGTGCAGCAGTCTACATTCGAGCCACTACTCAAGATGAAACGGTACTTTGTCGGCTGTTGTGTGCTAAGTCAAGAGTAGCACCCATAAAGAAAATTACAATTCCGAGACTGGAACTATGCGCAGCTAAGTTGGCAGCTGAATTAACTCACCGCGTCAAGAAGGATTTGCATCTGAGAAATAAACCGAGTTATTTGTGGACGGACTCGGAAATTGTATTATCTTGGTTAAATAGTTCCACGGCAGCGCTACCAACCTTTGTTGCTAACAGAATAGCATCTATTAAAGGTTACTCTATACCAGAACAATGGTGTCATGTCTCATCAAGGGACAATCCGGCAGACATAGTGTCAAGAGGTCTATCTCCAGAACGCATGCAAAATTGTACACTGTGGTTTTATGGACCACTCTTTTTACATGGGAAGACGGAAATTTGGCCACCAGCGTTCAAACTACAAGAACCGATGACTAAGGTTAGCGTACCAACAGTATCGCTCACTACAACCACACACAACGATGCATATTTCGACGTAAGCTGTATAAAACACAATAACTCTTTCCGGAAATTACAGCGAATAACAGCTTACACACTCAGATTCATCAATCGCTGCCAAAGGAACCCAAGAGATACGAGCGAAGGAAATGCACTAACTCCTAAGGAACTCGATGAAGCATTATATTTGATCATAAAATCCATGCAGAAGGAGGAGTTCATGTTAGACATCAACCATTTAAAGCGCCATCAGGAGGTCAACAAAAATAGCCCACTTTGGAGTTTGACACCATTTCTAGATGCAAAGGGAGTAATACGCGTCGGTGGAAGACTAGAGGCGTCAGGATTATCATACGACGCAAAACATCCCATGCTGCTGCCTTACGGTCATCCGCTAACGCGACTATTATTAACTGATCTTCATAAGGAAAATTCACACATTGGGCCACAAGGATTACTCGCCACCGTCAGGCAACATTTCTGGCCGATTAAAGGAAAGGCCCTTGCACGAGTTATAGTTCAACACTGCACCACATGTACGAGAGCCAAGCCGAAACTATTTCATCAGTTGATGGGTAACATACCTGTGGATCGAGTGCAGCCCACCAGACCATTCATCAATGCCGGAGTAGACTTTTGCGGGCCAATTTCAATTCACTACAAGTTGAGGGGCAAAAGACCAACAAAAGCTTATATTGCAGTCTTTTGCTGCTTCTCTACCAAGGCAGTCCATTTCGAGATTGTCTCCGATCTAACAACCGACGCCTTCATTGCAGCACTTAAACGGTTCATCGGTAGGCGAGGACATGTTCAAAATCTCTACTGCGATAACGCAACCAACTTTGTTGGGGCGAGCAATCAACTAAGTGAGTTGAAGGATGTCATTTATTCGGCTAAAGGCAGAGAAGCCATTACCAGCACCTGCAGCTCCAAATCCATCAATTTTCGTTTTATACCACCAAGAGCTCCTCACTTCGGCGGACTCTGGGAGGCGGCAGTCAAATCAGCAAAACATTTATTAGTACGATCCATGGCAAACGTATCAATGACATATGAGGAATTAGAGACAGCAATGATTGACATTGAAGCAGTGTTAAACTCACGCCCAATAACGCCACTATCTAATGATCCAAATGACCTCAGTGCTCTAACTCCTGGTCACTTTCTTATTGGGGAGCCCCTTACAGCAACTGTCGACCAAACTGGAAAGGAGTTACAAGGAAGTTTACAGAATAGGTGGAAAATGTTAACACACCTCAAGCAAAATTTCTGGAACAGGTGGTCACAAGAGTATCTGAGCGAACTGCAGCATCGTTATAAATGGAATACACGGCTCAATAACGTAAAAACCGGAACGTTAGTTATCTTAAAGGAAGACAACATGCCAATCATGAAGTGGCCACTGGGAAGAATTGTGAAGATTTATAAGGGGGAGGATGATTGTGTGCGCGTAGTAGATGTGAAAACCGCTTCAGGCATCTTTAAAAGAGCAATACACAGACTGGCCCCACTCTTAATGACAGAAGATGATGAAAAACGTGATGACGACCACGCCTTCGGATCAAGTCAACAAAACGAAGAGAACGAACCAGAAGAGACACCAAGTAAAAGGGTACGGCGAACAACATCACCGTCCATACTAACGATTTTGGCAATATGCTTGATCCTACCAATCATTATGGCATCCAATATAGAAGTTAAACGTTTTAAGGAGCATCATGGATTAAAGTTTGAAAACGTCGGCAAAGTTGGCTTAACATCAAGACAATGGGACATCATCGTATACTTTGATCTGCAACCGCTACAATCACAGTACGAAATTTTCCTCAAGGGGCTTTCAACGTTTCACCAACTTTGCAAAGAAATTAATCAAAAGCCAACATGTGAACAAATCATAGGGGAATTTCAACACATTCAGGAAGAATTTGAAGCAAGTGATGAATTGCTCAGTCTACAGCGTACGCCAAGTAGAATGAAACGAGGAGCGGTGAACTTTGTCGGAAATATGGCAAATGCATTATTTGGAGTATTGGACAACGACTATGCTGTAAAAATGTCAGAAACCATCGACAATATTCGAACTAATGAGGAGCATCTACTAGCACTAGTGAAGAATCAAACATCCATTATAGATTCGACAATTAACGTCATACGAAAGGACCAGTCAACAACAGAGGCAAGATTCAAGAACTTGGAAAACCAATATCAACAACTCCTCAATACCGTCCATCCCGACACAGGGGAGACCTATGCATTAAAAATGCAAAACTTAGTGACGTCACTTGCTATACAAATGACGCTACTTACAACGAATTTGCGTCATGTCCATTCGTTGATCCTAGACATTTTGGCAGACACGCATCATGGAAGACTGAGCCCTCAGATCATATCACCTCGCCAACTGAAGGAGGAGCTTATGACCATTCGAAGCCACTTGCCACCATCATACAGCCTCCCGACCGATGGCCATAGCATGAGCAGCTTATACCATCTCATCACAGTAGCTGGTTGCAAGACTGACAAATACGTCATTTTTCATCTCTAAATACCGTTACTAAATGCTGATGATTTCGACTTATTTAAGATAACCCCAATCCCCACAGTAGTAAATAACACCTTTGTGGCTATTCGGACAACTTCAAGGTACCTTGCCATCAACACACTTAGAGACATGTACTGTCCAATGTCAGAAGTCGAGCTAAATCTTTGCTTAGCTATGAGCGACAGACGCATATGCCGACTTCAACAACCACTCTACCATCGAGGTGCTGAAATAGGCATGTGTGAAGTGTATCTCCTTAACGAGATGCCCACGTTCTCACAATGCCCAGTAGAAATACTACACCAACAACCAATTTGGATTCAACTTGATCATCCCAATGAATGGATATTTGCTATGAAGGAACCAACAGTAACCAATATCGTGTGCAATGGAGAGCCATCCACCATCACGCTCGAAGGAATCGGTCAACTGAAATTGGAACCAGAATGTATTCTGAAGCAGAAGTTGGCGACTGTTCAAGGGCACCACAATAACTTCAACAGCACGGCGACAGGTCATATCCGATACTCTAGTACTAAACCGAAAGTACCACATGAAGGGAATTCTGATGCCATCTTCAAGATACAACATGAAATACAGCAGCAGCTTGCGCAACAAAATCTAGAGCTGCCTAAGAAAATCGAAGCCCACAATAATCATCACAGCATCACCGGCTACCTCAGCATTACATTAGTAGCAGTCTTAATAATAGGAATTTTGGTGCGATATGGGTACATCAGATGCAGACGACCTAAGCGGCCTCAACCTAAACCCCGGACGCATGTTGGAGTAAGCGAAGGATTAGACTTTACCGTTGTTGTATAATTGAACATCGTTCAAGGCGGGCAGTATGTTTGTACTCATAGTACAAATTTAGTATATGTATCATAAAAATCAATCAATCAAAAAAAAAACTTTTTTTGTTATCATAATTTTTCTCATTTTCAAAAGTAAAGACATTTATTATCTTTAAATTTTCATTTTTCGGCATGTAAGCATGTTAACCAGCAACATTAGAATTTCTGATAAAACATCAAGCCAGACGTAATCTGATCCGTCCGGCCATGAGAAAATATGCGAAGCGGCTAGATAACGCGAATTTCCATAGAGAATCGGCAGATGCTCAGAAATTCTAATGTTGCACAAAATGCATAGAACATTCTTTTAGCAATGCAGTTTTGTGTATATAAAAGAAATTAATGAATAATTAAAGAGAGACAGTTATTAATAAGACTTCAAGCGTTTAATTTCTAATTGTCCTGTGTTTGGGTGTTTCGCTCAAGCACAAACTTTACAAATCAACAAGCAATCGTTGTCAAGGTGAATCACTTTGTCAACAATTTTAAATAACTTTGTCAAGGTGTAACACCTTGATAATTTAAAAGGAAACTTTGGACAATCAGTCCACCGGGAAGTAAAAGAACTTCTCGTATTAAACAGTGGTATTGCGATCTGTGATAAATTTTTTAAAAAAGTATTGATTTTTTATTAAAAACATACGAATTTGTGTTATTTTTATTTAAGTAGGTACTATCTCGAACACGGTGAGCCTTGCTGCACCCATCAATGTGGTAGATGGTGGTCGTTCAGCCCTTCCCACAGCATTAGAGCCGGGATACATATATCCGCACCGAAACCGCCCAAAAACTAAACTCAAACAATCTGACCCGGTGAGGAGACGGACAGGTGAGGACTGACTGGTAAAATTGTATTTGTTTACTTGCTCTCCGTGTGTTGTCCGACACACGGCCGTCGTGCGGTGTGGACGCAGTGCCGATATGTGATTGCCGGCCTTTATCCAATGTAAAATAAATACGTTGGCTATTTTCGAGATGAACCGCCAAATATTGTGCTATTTTGTCAATCGTATTTGCCTTTCGTCACATATTTGTATATGTATTTGATTGATTTGACGGAAATGCAAAATTCTGCATTTGAAATTCTGCATCTGAGGGGCCTCGGTAGTCTAGAGGTAAGGCGCCTGACTGCTCTCCCCAGAGGTCGCGGGTTCGAATCTCGGCGGTGCCCCACGGTCCTTCGCCTTTCCCACCTAACTTTCCTTCTTTCTTCTTCCCTCTTTACATTCCTGATTCCCCTGTCATAGCCTTCCCTAGTCCTTCCCCGCTCCACCAAGCGCATGCCATCGGTTGGTTGATGAGATTCAACTCGTTTCAGGAGGCATAACACTCCAGCGACTTGTTCTCGACGCCCCGATGTCAGAGTCGCGAAATGGTTGTGAGTTGGTGGAATAAAATATCGCGGCTAGGTTGTGGCAGCTACTACTTCCCTCTCTTCTCTCTATCTTCCGGCTAGAGCTGCTGTCCGACATTCACTCTATACGAAAAAATAGATTGTCGACAGTACAAAGGGACTTTCCCTAAGCCTCTAGTCTGTCACATAAAAAAAAAATGTAAGCATTGAAGGTCTTGGACAATAATGACGAATACTGAACGACCCAACCATTGTCAACTTCAAAATCCTGCCCATAAACCTTCCAAGTTATCTATTTGCCTTGACCTCAATCGACGACGATGCAATGGGTAGCCATCGTTTCCGATTACAGTTTCAGAAATAAATGCTCTTGGATACCACTTTAAATATTCCGCATATATAATGTCTCATTATTTAATCTCATCCCATTGAGAATTGCAAGTAAAAATTATGAAAAAATCTAGGCGACCATATTGACGGACATATGCTCTTAAACACACAGAACGCATCTACGTTTGTAGCGAGTTCCCAACGTTCGTTTCGAGTTGTATCACAATTTTGGCTCCATCCATCGTTGGCTGCACCAACTTCCATATTTTTTGTTCTTTTTTCACATAATATTTTGTCGAAACTACTAAATAAAGTCCATTTTAACATAAAAATTGGGTCAAAAGGAAGAGGGGGAAGTGTTGTACGTTGTTCAACAAAAAAATTTGCTTAAAAACTTACACATGCACAAATGCCTTATAGATAAAGAAGCATTACTCGGCCATACACGTTGATATCCCATCTAAGGATAATAAGTGAATCTTGGTGAACCAACACCAATGTACCTAAATATTGACGTATTGAGTGTACGCCAACCCAAAGAGAGTAACATGTAAACGCACTTCAACGTAATTACTGATACATTTCCTTTAATGTCTTTACAATTTGACACCACTATCGCTGCTGCAATCCTTTTTTATAACGATTTAACTTTTTTTGTTTCATTTAATAAAACAAACCGATTTCACATACAAATCATATCAATTAAATGCGAAGAAAAAAAATTTCCAATAGGGATATCATCAATTCTTCTTCAAGCGCCATTACAAAAGTACCATCAGACATAATCATGAAAACTATATTTGAACGAATATATGAATTAGAAAAGAATGAGAGCACAAGATAAGAGATAGAAAGAGAAAGAGTGAAAAGAAAGAAGATAGAATCAACTATAGTGGTCTTTTAAAAGGTTGCTGAAAGTTCGGCTAGATATCGCACGCCGAATACCACAGGGCAAGGCATTCCGTTACGCGCAACTAGGACAAAGTAAGAACGATCACCAAATGACGAGTTACACCTAGGAATCAATAATGTTACCTGCCTATTGGATTGTAAGAAACGTAGTTTCTCAAACAAATAACGTGGACACATTTTGTTCATAAGCTTTAGATAAATTTTAATTCGTGGTACGAGCGATGGTTTGCAAAAGTAAGACCCAATAAGCTGGATGCATATGGTGTAATATGATCATGCCGTCTTAGCCTATAAACAAAACGAAGACAATCGTTAAATGCAACTTCCATTTTTCTCATACACACTGAATCAAGTTTCGGGAAAATTAGACTACCATACCTCAGGTATGGCATAATTAGAGCAATCACAAGCAAGGCTAGAGCTTACCCATAGTTGACGTAAGCATCCATAGACTTTATGAAGAACTTACTCGTATGACTACAACAACTAAATTTAGAATTAAACACAACACCTAGGTTTCTGACTGAGTCAACATAAGGCAAAATGACATCATTTATTATAATTGGTGCGAGTGTGCTTAATATAAAGGGAGTCTTGCTAACCACCAGACATGAAGATTTCCTAGGATTTAGGGACAATTTCTTATTAACAGTCCAATCAAAAATACTCCTCAAATCATCGTTAAGTTTACGAATACACTGAGCGGTTGAATCGATGGGCATACTTATGTAGATTTGCACATCATCAGCATATAAGTGTATGTGCTTTTAATTACAAGAGGAAGGTCATTAATGTAAATGCTAAATAGCAAGGGACCTAGAATAGAACCTTGTGGCACTCACATAAGTATGGGCTCGGAAAATTTATCCTGGATTTTAACTATTTGAGAATGACTAGACAAGTAGCTATGAATCAATTTCACAGCAGTAGAACCAAGACTGAAATTACTACCTAATTTCTGTAAGAGCTTTACATGATCAACCGAATCAAATGCCTTTGAGAAGTCGAGTAAAGTCAAGAAAGTTACATTACGGTTGTCAAAGGCATCATAGATATCAGAAGAGACTTTTAATAGTGCAGTTTCACAACTATGTCCCGATCTAAAGCCAGGTTGCCATTCAGAAAGAAGACAGTTTTCTTCAATATACGAACGCTGATGCTCTCTTTCGCGAACTATTGTCGAATGAAAATTAATGCAAGGAAAAAAAACAATAATAAAAAACAAAGAGTCCTTGCATTATAAATTCTTTTATTTAACTTACACTGTTTGTCGTCAAATCTTGGAAGTTAAATTTGACCCACTTCCCGGTTTCGGATAGAGCTGAAATTTTGCAGACACGTTTAGTTTGGATGACAATGCAATCTGGCCATTTTGAAAAAATATCAAGATGGCGGTTCCAAAATGGCGCCCGATTTTTGAAATTGTGCTCCGCGGCCCTCTGACATGGGTATCAAATGAAAGGATATGACAGGTAGAACACAATAAGCTGTGTGGCGTCATTCCAAATTCAAAATGGCGGCCAACACTTACACTGTTTGTCGTCAAATCTTGGAAGTTAAATTTGACCCACTTCCCGGTTTCGGATAGAGCTGAAATTTTGCTACTTCATCTTGTTTTTGTTCTTCTCTTTCATAAAAAGTGATCTTGTTCCTATCAATTACTACTCTAACTTGACAAATTATGTCATTCCCTATTATACATGGATATCGTATCGCAGCATTAGGTACAACATTTAAATTTGCTTTAAATTCTATATTATCGATAGAAACTGTAGTTTTGCAATACCCGATGGATTGCGATTTGCCTAAGCCGAAACCTAGAAATTTAATAGAGTTTTTAATCAACATTACATTCTTAAGATTTTCAAAAGTGTCTTTTCTAATTAAACTCAATTCGCTGCCCGTATCAATCAACGCATTAAATTCGTCATCGTTTATTTTAATAATTTTTGTATTTTGGGTTCCTATGCAATTTGTTTCCTTCTTAATATTTTGCGGACAGTTATTTGATAAATGCCCACTACCATTACATTTAAAACATTTCGTGTTCATTTTGCAGTCTTTTCTTTTGTGATCAACTGAACCGCAATTAAAACAATGGAGTTTGGCTGAATTAGAATTTGGTTTTGGCGCGAAATGAAAATGTCTGTTATTCGATGTTCTGCTTCTATTTTTTATTCGTTCGTAGATGTCTAACTTTTCCTTTAAATCATTAATACTTGTTGCAGTATTTAGAATCATTTTATTTTCTTCTCGATCGACTATTCCCATAATAATAAAATTGATTAATGAAGATTCATCGACGTCAGCCAAGGAAGCGATTTCCTGCATTTTGTATATGTATTCTCTGTATGTTTCTGTATTTCTTTTACTGCGTTTTTGTAATTGCATATAAACGTCGGCTTTGCACACTTTTTTTCCGAATTCTTGTATTAATTTATATTTTAAAGTCGTATATGAACCGCAATGTATTGTTCTAGCAAACATTTTCGCACTGCCCGTTAGTAATCTCTTTGTATATATAAATTTTTCTATCGCATTCCAATTTAACATTGAGGCAACTTCATCAAATTCTTCAAACCAGTTGTTTACCGTAATACTTTTGTCACCGCTAAATGGTGGAATTAAATTTTCGATATCCCTTACCTTAAATTCCAATTTGCTTCTTGTGTCGTTTTCAATATTATGTTAGGTGAAGATTCTCTTGACCGCGTGTCTGCGTTATCCTTACGCGAGTTACCTGCAGCTGCTGCATTACCTAATACCGCTCCTTCTAGTCTCGCTACTAATTCAGCTTTCACACCTTTGGTTTCCAAACCCAGCTTTGTTAGCTCCAACTTTAATTGTTCAACCGTTAGGTCACTAAACATTTTTTGTTTAATTTTTTATTCGACACTTTTCGTTTAATTTGTAAAGGCTTGAAGCGGTTGAGCCCCCAAATGTAGGATTGATTGCACTCAAATTCAATAATAGGTTTTTATTATAAATTCAAGTTTAACAGTTCGAGTTTTAACAATTCAATTAAGTTCAAATTCAATTATTATTATTAGACAAATTACTTTTTAATTATAAATTCAAGTGAGTTTACAACTTATCAACTTATCAACTTATCAACTTATCAACTTTTCAACTTAACTTCTGACTTCTTCGACTTCTATTTATGGACTAACTTTACTATTCCGTTGCAAATATCGGCTTCGGCCGATTTGCATTCGATCATGACAATGGTTATTGTCAGGACAATGCGTTATACGATAACTGGGGTCTACATACACGTTTAGTTTGGATGACAATGCAATCTGGCCATTTTGTAAAAATATCAAGATGGCGGTTCCAAAATGGCGCCCAATTTTTGAAATTGTGCTCCGCGGCCCTCTGACATGGGTATCAAATGAAAGGATATGACCGGTAGAACACAATAAGCTATGTGGCGTCATTCCAAATTCAAAATGGCGGCCAACACTAAATTGCGGAAAGCTTATAATAGACTAAAAAGTAGAAAATATAACCGATCAACTTCCAATTTTGCACACACTCGTAGTTCGGGTGGTTAATGTGTATGAATGATGAGATGAATAGTTGAGTTAAGGGTGAGTTGATAATAAAGAAGCAATACACGTTACAAAAAATCACAAACAAACACAGAGATGCTGCTGTCAACTAAATTCAACTACTGTATGCAAAATTTCAACTAAACCCAGGTAGCAGAGCTGAGTCGAGTTCAGTCAACCTTAACCCAACTCGACTCCCGTTTACATGTAGTTAGACTTGGGTTCAACTTGAGTTCAACTCATCATGTATAAGTACTAAATGCAATCTGACCTTTTCGTAAAAAAATCAAGAAGACGGTTCCGAGATGGCGGCCGTTTTTGCAATTATGTTCCACCGAGCCCACGACATGGGTATCAAATGAATACAGTAAACTGTGTGACGTAATTTTAAATCTAATAGAATTGCCATCATAAAATGGCGGAATACATATAATAAACTAAAAAGTAGAAAATAAAATAAATGGTTAAAAAAAATTTTTTAAAAAAATTCTTTTAATTAACTAAAAAATGTACTGAAAAGTAAAAAATAAAAAATATTTTAAAGAAAGCGTGAAATTTCAATTTTAATGAAAAAGTTAATTAAAAGAATGGCGCATTTTTCATCGTTTCAACGTATTCGGTAAGGCAGTCGGTGGTTTGCTTACAAAACATATTTAGTAAAAATAATAAAAGATTGGTGTTTCATTAAATTCGAAGGCGAGATGGAACATGCTCCAAGGCTGGGGCAGAAAGCACTTTTTTGGTTAACCAATTTAGATAATTTTTTTTATATTGAAGGTAAGATGATTTGTAAGATATCTGTGGAAGCCGAATTTTGATTTTCCCTTCCAAATATGCCTCAAATTTTGTTTTGTTTTTAGCCATTTAGCCAGGGTCCTGAAAGTTTGCCCCCCTCCCCCTCATAAGCACCCTATGCACACCACCCATGTCTAAATTATAAAACTAGTTAATTTGATTGTAATAATTAATAATCAATCAAAAAAAAGTCATTGTACCTCACCTGGGGCTCTAATTACATCAAATTGTCTCATTTTATCGCATAGATCAAAGCTTATTATTGATAGTAAAGTGTTATCTAGCACAAATTAATTACATTTGAGGTTAGGTGCAACATATTTGGCTTCCACAGATATCTTACAAATCATCTTACCTTCAAAATAAAATAAAATTATCTAAATTGGTTAAAAATTGTGGTCTCTAGAAACTTTTGAACCAAAAAAGTGCTTTCTGCCCCAGTGGGCGGCGTTGGGACAACGTCCCAATAAATGCAAAAAGTGGTTGCGAAGGTTAGGTCCAGTTAGGTGATGCTAGGTGAGAAACGGTATTGCTGGCGAAAGTGAACTAATAATGGTTATGAAGTTCTCACAATAGCTCAAACACGCTTCGATTTGAATAGTAAGTGTTGTGAGCTCTTCAAAAGTTAAAGTTGTGTTCCCTAGAACTCTTTTCAAGTGAAACTTTGTTGACTTCACTGCACTCTCCCACAAACCGCCGAAGTGTGGTGCTGCGGGGGGAATGAAATGCCTGGTTATTCCCTTAGTAGCCAACTGTCCAGGAACGTCATTCGTTAGCTGTCGAAGATGTTGTTTGAAATCGGTGTCTAAAATGGCTCTTGCTCCCACGAAGTTCGTCCCGTTGTCCGAATATTTGTCACTGCACATTTTTCGACGACCAGTAAAACGCTTAAAGGCTGCCAAAAAACCTTGAGTCGTTAATTCAGACACTACCTCAATGTGAATGGCCTTTACGGCTAAACAAATGAAAATAGCTAGGTAACATTTTTCCCTTCTTGCATTTATCAATCTTGAAGTTTTTATTTCAAGCGGTCCGCAATAGTCAAATCCTACCTGGCTAAACGGTCGTGATATGTTTGTTCTGGGTTCAGGAAGACTTCCCATCAATTGATTGCAGCCTTGAGCTCTTTGCCTGAAGCAGGTAACGCATTTATGAATGCGCATTCTTATGATACTTCTTGCTCGTAGGATCCAAAACTTTCGTCTCAGAAGTCCCAGCATTAATTGTAGTCCACCATGGAGTGTTAGTTTGTGAATGTCGTCGATTATTAACTCCGTCAATCGGTGTCGATTGGGTAGTATTATTGGATGTCGTTCTGCCCATGATATTTTTGCATTCTCTAATCTGCCCCCCACTCTTTGTATGCCGTCACTGTCAAGGAATGGGTTCAAGTTATTCAACTGCCCAGTTTTAAAATTTCTGTTGGATTGAAGGTTATCCATCTCCGACTTGAATTTTTGAGCTTGTGCTTGTTTGATCCAAAATAACAAGGCATGGTCTAATTCGGCAGATGTTAACCAATTTGTTAGTCCTTTTGGTTGTTTTGCTTGACATCGTGATATGAACCGAAAACAATAACCCGTGATTTTCATAAGTTTTGGTAACGTTGAATGCTTGGAGATGAGTGAATGAAGAAACGAATCCTCCTGCCTTGTGGTCAAGTTCACCTTTATCGTTTTTGTTTCCAAAGTTTCCTTTAAGTTCTTAATTGAAAGCCAAAATTCCTCGGATCTTTTAAACCAGTCTGGTCCGTTCCACCACAAATTATGTTTTACGGCTTCCGCAGGAAATAGTCCCCTCGTCGCACAATCAGCAGGATTGCTGCCGGTAGGCACATAATTCCACACGTCGTTGCTGCATGTTTCTTGGATTTCTGCTATCCTGTTAGCAACAAAGGTTTTATATTTGTTGGGATGGCCTTGAATCCAAGATAAGACAATGGTCGAATCGGTCCATGCACGAAACGAAACTTGTTCGAATTTCATTGATGTTGTGACTGCCTTAAAGAGTCGCGTCAGTAATGTTGCGCCGCAAAGCTCAACTCGTGGTAGCGAAATTTGCCGTATCGGCGACACTTTGGTTTTTGCTGCAAGGAGTGTTATTTTTATGTTACCTATACTGTCTATTGAACGAATGTACAACACTGCTGCATATGCATGAAGAGATCCATCACAAAAACCATGGATGGCTGCCGAATTAGTTGAAGTGTGAACCCATCTTGGAATTTCAATACGCTCTATTTCCTTCAATTGACTACAAACTTTTTGCCACACGCGCAAGTTGTCATCTGGAACTTCTTCATCCCAACTGATGGCCTTTAACCAAATAACTTGCATTAACATTTTCGGTTTTATTGTGATTGGTGATAGAAATTCGAGAGGGCCAAATAATTTCGAAACGTCGCTTAAGAATTTTCTTTTGGTAACTTTTGCTTCACTGTCAAATTTTATTGTTATTGTATATTTGAAGCAATCTAACTTAATATACCAAGTCATTCCTAACGTCTTCACTTTTTCGTCAAAACTTAAATTATGCACACCACTAAGTTCTTTATCTTCATTAGGAATCTCCTCTAACAGCTCTATCTTATTAGAAGCCCACTTTCTTAAATTAAAACCACCAGCTTTCAATAGATCTATAGTTTGCCTTTGTACTTCTAAAGCCTCTTCGATTGTACTTGTTCCCGTCAGGAGATCGTCCACATAGAAATCGGAGCATACGACCTTAGACGCAATGGGATAAATTTTAGTTTCGTCCTTGGCTAACTGATGCAATGTGCGTATTGCTAAATAGGGAGCCGAAGAGGTGCCGAAAGTCACTGTTTTTAATTTGAAATCCTTAATAGGCTCGCTTTGTGACTTTCTCCAGAGTATCCTTTGATATTCTGAATCCTCGTTGTTGACCCATATCTGCCTGTACATCTTTTCTATGTCTGTACTTTTAATTCTATCACCACGCAAAACATTAAATATTCAACATTTTTTTCCTAAATAAACAACGAAAACACACCGCGAATGTAATAAGAAATGATCACGATAACAATTAACACCCTTTAAGGACACTTAATCACTTTTTTTTATAAATTTTTTTTAATAAAATCACTAACGAACTAATTACATGTAATCTATGTGCAGTTAAAAGTAATAAAATATAATATTTTGCCACTTTTTACCGCAAAACTATAACCAAAACGGTCCCGAACTTATTCCGCGCCATGTTTATTCTAACCAAATGTCAGATTTGTGGACTGACTTCAGCTATGGTTGTGTTAGTTCAAGAGAGAACTTCATGGCCTGTAATGGAGAGGGTCTTGTGCAAGCTAAAAACACACACACCGGAATATCCATCTTTCACAGCCGAATACTACACACGAAAAAGGAGGCCACGAGAGTAGCAATACAACCCCATGTCATAGCACTCTTGCAAGTTTGACAGGCGACGGCGAAATAGAAATTAGATTGATTCGCTCGCCAGGCTCGGCGACATCGCCATCAGAGTGGTCTACAGAATGCTTAGGAGTAACCCTTTCCCAGCTAACCAGGCGTAATACTTTTCAAAATGTAATACGAAATGTAACACATTATTTAGACCTTACATAAAATACAGTTCTTGTAATATCACATAAATGCATTAATAATGTCTCACATGAAATACATTCTCTTGTAATGCCAAAATAATGCATTAATTTTATATTACGTGTAAGACGCAGACGCAATCGTAGAGTCACTGCTACCCCGCCCGTCCCCGCTGTTTCACCTCAAATGGGTTCTAGCCCTACCCCTGAGCCGGATGTTGCATCAACCAGCTCTACCAGTATTGATAGACACTCGGTCACTGGGAATGCTCGGTCTTCGGCAACCTACGCCAACCTGGTAACGGTTCCAAAGCCACAAAGTATTTTCATTTCGCGTTTCTCCCCTGAAACTTCGACCGAGGTAATAAAAGAATACTTAAGAGCAAAAGCAATTAATCCCGAGACTGTCTCCTGTCGGAAAATCAGCAACTCTTCCAAACCGGTCGCGTCTTTTGTTCTAACTGCACCGCCTCATACTGCTGAAAAGTTGCTAGATCCCACATTCTGGCCTCCCGGTGCTTTCTCAAAGAATTTTGTTCCCCGCCCACGTGTGCATCGTAATCCCGACACTCTAGAGGTTCCAAAAAACTTAAGACGCTTTCCCTCTACTATCAAAACGTGAGGGGTATCAGATCCAAAACCCGCGATGTATTTCTGGCAACTTCGGCTTGTGATTTCGATATAATCGCTTTCACTGAAACATGGTTACATAGTGGGATTCTTAATGCCGAAATTTTTGATTCTTCCTTCCAAGTTTTTCGGAAGGATAGGTATACTGACTCGGAGGCTCGCGGAGGTGGTGTACTACTTGCCTGTAGTAACCTTCTCAATTGTGGCTTATTAACGCTTCCTAGCTTCTCCAACTCTTTGGACATTGAGATTATTGCTCTTAAAATTTCCCTTGTCCACAATAACCTTTTCGTTATTTGCTGTTATGTCCCACCAAATATATTCAGTACTCTTGATGACAGAGGCCAAAACCTCTATGATATCTTAATCTCTTGTACTAATCATATCCATGATATGATGGACTTTAAGGACGAGCTCCTACTTTTAGGTGAGTTTAATTTACCCAATGTACAGTGGGTATCTTGCGATAACGACGATAACTACCTTCCTGAAAACAACCTTAACGATAGGGAATCCATTTTTCTGAATTCTTTATTCTAATGCGGTCTGAACCAACTGAGTGATGTGAATAATATTTTAGGAAGGCGGTTAGATCTTGTATTCTGTTCGGACTCAGACAACATGACCGTTGAGCCCAGTTCGATAGTCTTGTTGCCTGTCGACAATTATCACCCTCCCCTCCTACTTAATTATTGCTCTGCCTTCGACGATAAGCCAATTCCGGGGGAGTCAACATTTGCCTTTAATTTTAAAAAGGCCAATCTCAATGTACTCTCATCCAAGCTCTCCTCCATCGATTTCGACAGGTTGCTTTCCTCAGATGAGTTGGATGACGATGTAACAAGATTTTATTCCGTCTTGTACGAAACCTTTGCATCCTGTGTACCCATTGAGCCTCTAAAGTTATCTAGGTCATCTCCACCCTGGTACAATAATGAATTGAGGCAAACCAAAAACCAGAAGAATAAACTCTGGAAAAACTACCTGAAGAGGAAAGACACTGCGAGTTTCTCTGCATTTGTCAATTGCTTTGACCATTTCCATGCACTCTCTGAAACTCTCTATAATGAATACCTCAGTGATATGAAAGATAAACTGTATGGTGACCCGAGAACATTCTTTAAATTCATCAACACCAAGAAAAAAACTGATAATTACCCTAACACCATGCAACATGAGAACTCTTTCAGTACCAATCCATCCGAGATTTGCGACATGTTTGCATCATTTTTCCTCAAATCTTTCTCGTCTCCCGTTTTTCAACCCGACGAAAACAATTTCCGTCATATTAATCCGATACAGATGTCTCAAGACTTCTCTATATCTATAACTAGGGATGAAATCCTGAAACATATTAATGAACTCCCACATGATTTCTCGTCCGGTCCTGACGGTGTTCCTCCTGCTATTCTAAAATCCTGTGCAGAGCCCTTTCTGTCTCCTCTTCTGTGTTTATTTCAAAAATCCCTAATTACAGGGTGCTTCCCAATCTTATGGAAGAATTCTTTTATAGTCCCCGTTCATAAAAAAGGTAGCAAGAACGAAATATCTAATTATAGACCTATTGCGAAACTATCCTGCATCCCTA
Organism: Thereva unica; assembly: GCA_949987705.1. Classification (NCBI taxonomy): domain Eukaryota; kingdom Metazoa; phylum Arthropoda; class Insecta; order Diptera; family Therevidae; genus Thereva; species Thereva unica. Next base: position 22,635 of record CATLJY010000222.1, on the reverse strand, counting down.
AACTTTTTGAATCTATTATTTATTCTGCTATCGCCCCAATCTGCAAGAGACTTATCTCAACTAATCAACATGGTTTTCTTACAGCTCGTTCTACTACTACTAATCTACTTGAGTTCTCTTCTCACACAGTTCGAGGCTTTGTTAGCGGCTGCCAAACGGACTGTGTTTACACTGACTTCAGTAAGGCTTTTGACAAGCTCTCCCACTCTATTATAGCTCTCAAACTGAAAAAATTTGGCTTTTCGCCTGCCCTTATGGTATGGTTCCAGTCGTACTTAGCCGACAGAACTTACCAGGTTTTATTCCGCGGGGCTAAATCTAGAAACATCGAAGCGTCATCTGGAGCCCCGCAAGGCAGTCACCTCGGCCCTCTTCTTTTTATTCTTTCAATTGATGACATTGTTGCCTTGTTAAAGAACTGTCAAATCCTTATTTACGCTGATGACATTTAACTCTACCGTTATGTAAGAAGTATTGAGGATTGCAAACTTTTACAAGTTGACCTGAACACATTCTATTCTTGGTGTTCCAACAACAACCTAGTACTCAATATTAGTAAGTGTGAGGTCATGACTTTTTGCAGGAAACGTGGTCCACTGACTTATGACTACACTTTCCTTAACAACACACTTTCCCGAGTTAGCTCTGTGATCGATCTGGGGGTCAGGTTTGAAAGTAAGATGGATTTTTCCACCCACATTAATTATATTTCCTCCAAAAGGCAGTTCAGTCCTAGGTTTTATAAAAAGGTGGTCTAAGGAATTCAACAGCCCCCTCATCACTAAGCATTTGTACATATCCTTAGTGAGGCCTTTACTTGAATACGCCTCCCAGGTATGGTCTCCTCAATACTCCTCCCAAGTTGGAAGAGTCGAATCGGTTCAAAGAAAATTCGTCCGTTTCGTACTCAGTCATCTCCCTTGGGACGACCCACGCATCCTTCCGCCTTATGAAAACAGGCTTAAACTACTCAACTTAAGCTCCCTACATAAACGTCGCACAGTGGGGCCCGCTCATAGAAGGTTCTGCTCAAAACCCAATTTTCAAAATGTGGAAATTTTTCCACAAAATTGTATCATCGTAGTTGTAATAATTTTTTTTTTTTATGTGATAGACTAGAGACTTAGGGAAAGCCCCCTTTGTACTGTTCGACAATCTATTTTTTCCTATAGAATGTCGAACAGCAGCTCTAGCCGGAAGATGAGAAGAAGAGAGAGAGAAGTACATAGGAAGGAGCTGCCACAACCTAGCCGCGATATATTTTTATTCCACCTACTTCCAACCATTTCGCGACTCTGGCATCGGGGCATTTGAGAAACAACTCGCTGGAGTGTTCCATCCATCCAATGGCGCTACAGCCCAAATCGAGCCTTGGCCTCCTCTAGGGCATTTCTCCAAGTTTGACGGTCCCTTGCAGCATGTCTCCAGTTCCGGATGTTGAGCATTGACTCTGCGTCAGCCGTCACAGAGTCTATCCATCTCCTCCTGGGTCTACCTACCTACTTCCCGAAATTTCTGATGCCATAAGCCGTTTTGGGATGCGATTGTCCTCCATCCTGATCACGTGGCCGGCTAGTCTCAATCTGTTGATTTTTATTAAAGTTGAGAGTTGTGGGTCGTCAAAAATTTCATACAACTCGTTGTTGTATCTTCTTCGCCATATTCCATCCTCTCTGATTGGGCCTATTATGCATCTGAGAATTTTCCTCTCGAACCTGTTGACTCGTTCCTCTATGTCCTGGGCCATAGTCCAAGTCTCGCTACCATAACACAGTACTGGTCGTATTACTGTTTTGTAGAGTGAGAGTTTCGTTTTCCTGTGCACAAATCTTGAGTGCAGGATTTGTTTTTGGGCATAAAAGGCTCTATTAGCCAGTAGTATTCTTCTAGTTATTTCTTCTTTTTCTTCGTTTCTTTTTGTGATAGTAGACCCAAGGTAGACTGTTTTATCGACTACTTCTAGGTTATGTTCGTCGATGGTTATATTTCTTCCCATTCTAAATCGTCCTGCTCTGGATTGTTGCATCACCTTCGTTTTTTCTTCGTTAATCTTCAGGCCTATGTCCTTTGCCGCCTCTTTTAATTCAACATAGACTTCTTTTGCTGCCAAAAAGGACCTTCCCACGATGTTTACGTCATCCGCATATCCAAGTAATTGTACCGACTGGGTAGCTATTGATGCACTTCTCTGGACTGACGTTTTCCTTATCACCCATTCTAGGGCCAGGTTGAAAAGCATGGGGGCCAGCCCATCTCCTTGTCTAAGCCCTTGACGTACTTCGAGCTCATTTTGGATCCTTACTTTCGCTAGTGAGCTGTTTGTGGCGCATTTGATTAGTTGTATCAACTTTGAGGGGACTCCTATTTCCGATAAGATCTCGTATAGCCTCTCTCTGTTTATTGAGTCATATGCCTGTTGAAAGTCGACAAATATCTGGTATACATCTACATTCCTTTCCCAGGTTTTCTCCAGAATTTGCCTTAAGGTCAGCAGTTGGTCCGATGTTGACCTGTTTGTCCTAAAACCAGCTTGATATTCTCCTATAAGGCTTTCCGCTATAGGTTCCAGTTTTTGTTTCACAAGGATTGTGAAGATTTTGTAGCTGGTGCTGAGGAGTGAGATGCCTCTGTAGTTTTTGCAGTTTAGTTTATCTCCTTTCTTGTATATTGGACATATAATGGCTTTCTTCCAGTCCTCTGGTATAACTTCTTCCTCCCAGATGGTGCATATGAGTTCGTGTAATGTTCTTAATAGTTGGGGTCCTCCTTCCTTTAGCAGCTCAGCTGCTATTCCATCGGCGCCAGGCGATTTGTTGCTGTTCTGCCTTTTTATAGCTTCCCGCACCTCATCCAGTGTTGGTGGTTCTATTGAGATGTTATCTTGGGGAATTACAAATGCCTCTGTCTCTGCATTCTCGTTTGATAGGGAGATAGGATTCAATAGGTTCTGAAAATACTCTCTCCACCTTTCCTTTATCCTATCAGGATCTGCCAACAAGTTCCCATCTACGTCCTTGCAGATGTCCGTTCTTGGCTGGAACTTATTGGTGATCTGGCGAGTTCCTTTGTACGCTTGTCTAATTCTCCCTTCATTGAAGTCTTCCTGTATCTGTAGGATTTTCCTATTTAGATATTCCCTCTTCTTCTTTCTGCACAGCTTGTCTGCAATTTTCCTTTTTTCCTTGAAGACTTCCATCCTTGCTCTTGTTGGCCTTGCGATGTACTCTCGGTGGCTCTGGTTTCTTTCTTCAATTGCGGTTCTACAGTCTTGGTCGAACCAATCAATTCTAGTCTGTCTGGGGGCCCAGCCTAGTGCCTCTTCTGCTGCCCCCTTTATGCTGCTTTTGATCTGTTCCCATTTGTCGTTGATGTTGGGCTGCTCATCTACCTCTCTCAAGTTTTGTACGACAGCATGTTGGTAGGCATCTCTTATTTCTTCCCGTTTTAGCTTATCTATATCGTATTTTGGTTGAGTTTGCACTCTATGCGTTTTAGTTGCTATCCGGGTTCTAAATTTCACTTTGACGAGATAGTGGTCCGAGCCACAGCACGCTCCTCTCATTGTTCTTACGTCCAGTATACTCGTGGCCCCTCTTCTTTCAATTAGGACGTGGTCAATTTGATTATTAGTTACTCCGTCTGGTGATTGCCACGTCATCTTATGTATATCTTTGTGCGGGAACACTGTTGAACTTACTACCATTGCGTTTGAGCTTGCGAAATCGATCAATCGACTACCATTGTCATTGGTAACGTTGTGTAGGCTATGCTTTCCTATGACTCCTAGGAACTCCTCTTCTTTTCCTACTTTGGCATTCATATCTCCAAGCACCATTTTAATATCGTTTGACGGTATTAACCTGATGGTGTTTGTTAGCTCTTGGTAGAATTCCTCTTTCTCCTCATCCGTTTTCTCTTCTGTGGGCGCGTGGACGTTTATAAGACTGATGTTATGTAGCCTTGTTTTAATGCGAAGTGTGCATATTCTATTGCTGACTGGTTTGAAGTCCAGAATCAGAGATTTCATTTCCTTCTCTATGATGAATGCTACTCCGAACTCTCTTCTTCCATTTGATGATCCGCTGGAGAGTACCGTGTGGGTTTTTAGATCCATTATACCACTGTGGGTCCATTTTGTTTCTTGAAGGGCTGTGATCTTTATGTTATATTTTTTTAGAAGTAATAAAAGCGAACGCAGAGCGCCCGTTCTGTTGAGCGTCCTGACGTTCCATGTTCCAAAATCGAATTCCATATTCCGTTGCCTGAGTCGTTGCCGTTGAGTCCGTCCTGTCCGAGGCCTGCCTTGAGGATTCGTGACGGGTAGGTTTTTACGGTGGAAGGTTGTCAGCCTGCCGCCCAACCCCCAACCTGGAGGACCAGTCCGGTATTTGCTTCGTTTTGAGGCGCGAAGCACTCGCCTTTCACCCTCCTCAGTCTGTTACTCTTGTGTAGACAAGAGCATCCAGGGGACACCCGATGTAAAATCTACATCTTCGTGGAGGTTGAGGTAGGATTCGGTAGCATATCGGAAAATCTTAGATCGTGAAGACCTTAGATCGCAGGTGGCGTTACCCAGGATTTATCTCTTTGATGTACCGGCACCATCAAAGGTCCCTGAGGCCATTGCTACCATTTGACCCTCTCCAGTAGGAGGTGCATTTCTCTAAAATGCGCAAAGTTCTATTTTTGATTCTTTTTAAATTCTTTTATTTAACTTACACTGTTTGTCGTCAAATCTTGGAAGTTAAATTTGACCCACTTCCCGGTTTCGGATAGAGCTGAAATTTTGCATACACGTTTAGTTTGGATGACAATGCAATCTGGCCATTTTGTAAAAATATCAAGATGGCGGTTCCAAAATGGCGCCCGATTTTTGAAATTGTGTCACTGTTTGTCGTCAAATCTTGGAAGTTAAATTTGACCCACTTCCCGGTTTCGGATAGAGCTGAAATTTTGCATACACGTTTAGTTTGGATGAAAATGCAATCTGGCCATTTTGTAAAAATATCAAGATGGCGGTTCCAAAATGGCGCCCGATTTTTGAAATTGTGCTCCGCGGCCCTCTGACATGGGTATCAAATGAAAGGATATGACAGGTAGAACACAATAAGCTATGTGGCGTCATTCCAAATTCAAAATGGCGGCCAACACTAAATTGCGGAAAGCTTATAATAGACTAAAAAGTAGAAAATATAACCGACCAACTTCCAATTTTGCACACACTCGTAGTTCGGGTGGTTAATGTGCATGAATGATGAGATGAATAGTTGAGTTAAGGGTGAGTTGATAATAAAGAAGCAATACACGTTACAAAAAATCACAAACAAACACAGAGATGCTGCTGTCAACTAAATTCAACTACTCAAATACTGAACTCATGTCCGTATGCATAATTTCAACTAAACCCAGGTAGCAGAGCTGAGTCGAGTTCAGTCAACCTTAACCCAACTCGACTCCCGTTTACATGTAGTTAGACTTGGGTTCAACTTGAGTTCAACTCATCATGTATAAGTACTAAATGCAATCTGACCTTTTTGTAAAAAAATCAAGAAGACGGTTCCGAGATGGCGGCCGTTTTTGCAATTATGTTCCACTGAGCCCACGACATGGGTATCAAATGAATACAGTAAACTGTGTGACGTAATTTTAAATCTAATAGAATTGCCATCATAAAATGGCGGAAAACATATAATAAACTAAAAAGTAGAAAATAAAATAAATGGTTAAAAAATTTTTTTAAAAAAAATTCTTTTAATTAACTAAAAAATGTACTGAAAAGTAAAAAATAAAAAATATTTTAAAGAAAGCGTGAAATTTCAATTTTAATGAAAAAGTTAATTAAAAGAATGGCGCATTTTTCATCAAAAATTGAAAATATAACTGTAAATCGCGTGAGATTTACAATAACCCTCAATTTTTTGCTTTGTTAATTTCAAAATCTAACAAAATTTTTTGATGAAAAATGCGCCATTCTTTTAATTAACTTTTTCATTAAAATTGAAATTTCACGCTTTCTTTAAAATATTTTTTATTTTTTACTTTTCAGTACATTTTTTAGTTAATTAAAAGAATTTTTTTTAAAAAAATTTTTTAACCATTTATTTTTTTATTATAAAAGGAAGGCTTTGTATATTAGTTAATCGAAAAAATTAGCAATAGAACTTTGCGCGTTTTCGAGAAAATGTCATTTAAAGAACCTCCTACGAAAAAATATACACTACCACAAATTTTAAGCCCTGTATCATAAACCAATGAACTTATCATATAATACAAAATTAAATAAGAATTAACAAACCTTGCTTGATCACCGACATAATACACTTTCATAGATTTTATCGTTAAACTTTAGAAATTAATGTTTTTATATCGCGCATAAACTGGCATTCCTTTTTCGCAGAAGTATTATTTTGCCTAAAATATGAACTTTATGCTCATGCGCTCGATGACTCATAGCAGTCAGCGACTTAATATTTTTACACGTGATCTGATACATTATTACAACTACGATGATACAATTTTTTTGAAAAATTTCCACATTTTGAAAATTGAGTTTTGAGCAGAACCTTCTATGAGCGAGCCCCACTGTGCGTCGTGAAGTTGCTGACGTCATATTTGTTCATCGGCTACTAAATAACAAGGTAGACTCAGGTTTCTTACGAAGCCAAGTGGCATTCAGAGTGAGTAATTACAGCTTGAGGGGTTTACCTCTCCTGCATACTAGCTTCTCTAATACCAATTACGGCAAATACGAACCTGTTAATCGCATGCTTATTAACGTTAATAGAAATATTAGGGTTTTTAGCATGCTTACAAATGAAGAGGCTCTCAAAAAGAGTCTTCTTAATGTGACGTGAGTCCTTGGTGTACCCACTCGCTGTTGCACGTTTCTCTGTTTGATTTAATATTTTATGTTTGCATGTCTCAGCTGAGCCACGGTTAGTGGTAAATGTTCTCAGCCCTGCTGAGTAGTGCACCTTCTGAGGTAGAAGGTTTAATTCGTTTTTTATTTTTATATGTTTGCATGCCTCAGCAGAGCCACAAAATCTGTGGTAAATTTTTCTCAGCCTTGGTGGGCAGTGCGCCTTCTGTCTTAGAATGGAAACTCTATATATATATATATATATATATATATATATATATATATATATATATATGTATATATATATATATGTATATATATATATATGTATGTATATATAGATTTTCATGCTTTGCTGAAAAGTGCGCCTTCTGTGCTAGAAGGGTTAACTCTATGTAAGACCGAATCTTCGGGGTCCGGCAAAAGGGGTCCTCTCCCATATAAATTTAATGCGAAAATAATACGTTTTGTAATATCTTACAAACGCAGACATTATAAAAGCATTTTAAATACATTTCTGGCTGACTGGGATAATGTCGTTCAGTTCATGGTGCAATGTGTAGTAGTAAGCTTGGTTTGAAGAATAGAGGAGAATAGGAAAGGTTAGAGGGGGTCTGGAGGGTGTAGAAGAAAATAACGATGAACCTCACGTTTGAACTTTAAGGTGCTGTACGAGTTCGGAAATACTAACTGCGGGAGATTATTCCACGAGTCGAGTTGTTCTATTCATAAACGAACTTCTAAACCGTATTGTGCGTGAACGAGGGGGCTGTAGGGTATGGGGGTGAGCCGAGCGGACTAGTCTTGTGTTGCGGGAAAAGTATTGCCGTGCAGGCAGGAGGTCCTGAATTTCAGTGGAACAGTCGCCATGGTAATAGCGATAAAGAATGGAGAGGGCTGCTACATTCCTACGATGGATTAAGGTGTCTATGGAGGCGCGAAAGGGGCCATCACCAATGAGTTTGAGGACACGATTTTGCACATTGTCGAGACAAGCCAAGGTGGTCTTTGGGGCACCTGCCCAGATATGCGAGTTGTATTCGAGGCGTGGCCGAATGTAGGATTTGTATACATATTGTAGCCAATGCGGCTGGCTGGAGGAGGAGTTTGCATCTCTAAAGAAATCCAAGGCATTGGGAGGCTTGTTTAGCGATTTGGAATATGTGATCATTCCACCGCAAATGCTCCGTTAAAGTTACCCCTAGGATGTTGAGAGTTGAGTCAGCCGTTAGATTCTCTTTATCCACTGATATAGGAGGAAGGTCGGTACAATTTTTGTTGGAGATCAGACAGTGCTTCGTTTTTGTGGCATTGAATTTGACGCGGTTCATTTCGCCCCAATGGAGAATCGATTCGATATCCCGGTTGATCGAAGCCGACATCAGTTGACGGTGGTAAAGACAAGGTCTGGCACGTGCTTGTCTTATATTGTCAAAGGAGTAAGAGAAATTCAGAGGACCGTCATCAGCGAAGCAGGGAAGTGGGTTGGAGGGGATTGAGAGCAGATCATTAATGAAGATTAGAAAAAGTGCGGGTGAGAGAATTGACCCCTGGTGAACTCCGGCCGAAATGGCGTGGAGGTTGGATTCGACGCCATCCAATATTACCTTGATTGAACGGCCTGAAAGAAAGCTATTAATCCAGTTCTTTAGAACTAAGTGTATACCAATAGCTTGGAGTTTATTCAACAGAGCTGGGTGCCATGCTCTGTCAAAAGCCTTTAATATATCTAGTGCAACCAGGCTAGGCTCACCAAAGCTGTGAATGCTTTGGTTGATACGCTCGGTTAAACACACAAGCAGATCGCCAGTAGACCGTTTAGATCTGAAGACGTATTGCCTGTCGTGTATAATTTGGTTGGATTCTAGATATTTCATCAGCTTTTTATTGATTATTGTCTCCATGATTTTGGAGAGAACAGAAGTAATTGCTATTGGGCGGTAGTTTAAGGGGTCGTTGGCTTCACCTTTTTTTGGGATTGGCTGAACATGAGATAGTTTCCAAGAGTCGGGATCGGGATACACTCCGGAGAAGTAAGACAGGGCAAAAAGTTTGCGCAGAGGTTTAGCCAAAGGTGAGGCACATTTTTTAAGTACCATAGGGGGGATTTTGTCGGGACCAGTGGATTTATTGGCGTCGAGTTCTTTGAGACACCTAAACACCTCGCGAGTCATGAAGTGAACTCCGTCCATTGAGTGGGTGGTATTCTCGAGAGTGGGGGTGACATAGCAGCATCAGATAAAGAAGAATTTGCGGCGAACAGAGAAGCTAATAGGTCGGCCTTGGGTTTGCTTTATGTTATCACTTCCTTGTTGTGAATAAAAGGAGGTGTTGAGGAGGAAGTAAAATTCTTCTTGATGGCGGTTACCAAGGACCAGAAGTTTTTGCTGCCTGTAGTGGAGTTAAGAATCTTACTTCTCAATCTATCATTAAATGATGATTTGACTTTCCTGATGATGGAGCTACAGGAGTTTCTCAGTTTGATGTACTCACGACGAAGTGGCTCATTAGGCGAACGTCTGTATGCTCTATAGGCGGCTTCTTTAGCTTTGATTGCGTTCATACATTCCCCATTGAACCATCTGTTCGGCCTAGGCTTCACAGATTTGGTAGAGTGAGGGATGAACAAGCGCATACCCGCTCGAATAATTTTGGTGACACAGAGGGCCGAATAGTTCGCATTGGCATTACGGAAACACAAATGCCAGTCAGCGGCCTGGAAGAAGCGAATAAGACCGAAGTTCTTTTAGGAGCTGCGGTGGTTGTGGTCGAGGATGGATATGGGAAATAAGCGCTAATTAGTTTATGGTCCGAGTTGCCAAGGGGTGAACTAATCTTGATGGAGTACCGCGTCGGATGGGAAGTAAGAAACAGGTCAAGGAGATGGGCTCCTTGACCTGGAATATCAGGGACTCTCGTCGGACATTTGACAATTTGGTGCAAGTTGTTGAGACTCGCAAAGAGCTCAGAGGAACACTGGTGCCATTTGAGTAATTTAGCCAATGTACATTGTGAACGTTGAAATCACCCGCAACAATGATTTCGCTTTCCGGGTGGGAAAATAAAATCCGGAAATCTGTTCGGAAATAGCATCGAAGGCTGAGGTGGTGGCCTCATTACTAATACAGGGTGGGCCAGAAAGGAGTACGATTTTAAAACCACTCTTGCGTTTGAAGCTTTAGAGAGGGGACTGCGCGGGTGGTGGGGTTAAGTAGCTCTGTTCTCGGAAATTTAGCGACCTGGTTTCAACAAGATGGCGCGACATGCCACACAGCTAATGTCTCTTTGGCGGTCGTAAACGAGATGTTTGCTGAGAAACTGATATCGCCCGAGGTGACATTGAATGGCCTCTTAGAAGTCCGGATTTTACACCACTGGACTTTTTTTGTGGGGAAACCTAAAAAGTAGAGTCTACTCCAATAACCCAGCCACAATTGACCAGTTGAAGACCAATATTCGGAAAGAAATGGCAGATATTCCCGAATTTTTACCAATTTGAAGTTCAGATTAGAAGAATGTTTGCAGCGCGATGGTGCACATCTGGATGATGCTATTTTTAAGAAATGAATTTCCCAGATCTAAATTTTTGTAGAAAAAAAAACTTTGTATGTGAATTGTACTTAGACTTTTTTTAGTGATTTTTTCAAATTCGCAATTCTTTCTGGCCCACCCTGTATTAGGACTCCTAGATAAAAAACAGAAAAATATGACGAGGCTATGGATAATTATTTTAATCCAAAGATGATTAAAATCAGAGGATGTACTACTGTACACCTTCTGAAACGCCACTTCATTCCTAATATATATGGCTAATCCCCTATGGGCGGAAAAGTTGTGCACTAAGTTATACCCTGTCACCTGAAATCGATCTAAATCAAGATCTGGTAACACTTGCGTTTCACTCAGTGCGAAAATAGCAGGGGTATGGAGCAGTAACTCGCACGTAACGGCCAGGAGGTTCGTAGGTATTCAGTCCCCGAATGTTACAAAAATTGATTATAAAATCATTGTCACATTGGGGACTGTTTTGCGTGAGGTCCATGACCTCATTAATACTTCCTATTAATCGGTGAGTTCTATTCGGTTTTGAAAGTCGCTGAGCAAAGTGATTCGTCGGTCGCCCTTAGCATGTTTACAGCATTAGAAAATCGCTAACTGTTTGAAGATTGGAACTGCCTTAGCTGTGACCATTATTTCTAGCAACGAAAGAAGTTTTTCAACTTGAAGGCGTTTATAGGATTGGTAAAGTACTGAAACTGGAGAACAGCCGCCGAACGGGCTTGCTCTTTTGAGTATTTCTAGGGAAATAGACGTAACGGCTAAAGAAGCAATCTCCAAGTTTGCTGAAAAGCATAGAAACATAGAACTGTGGCTTTTTCCCAAGCATTGCTTTGGAGCGATTGATCATGTATGTCAATATTTAATAAACTGAGTTCCTCTAACTCTAACTTCTCTAACTTCTGGTCTTATTCCTATTAAATCATAGTTAAAAGTTATTTCAGTTTTGAAAGGTAATGTTTAAAGTTCAGGAAATATTTCTTCCTACGCCATTGAATAAGGTTCTATACTCTAAAAGCCCTTCTTACCTATTTGACTTCCCCTATCAACCAAATTTCTTATTCCAGCTCATTGCTCGTTAAAAGGTAGTCGTTCCTTCTTCGTGCATTTGTTTAGACTATGGAATCTTCCTAGTCTGATTCAAAGAATGAGCTCAGCCACGGCCTTCTTCTGGCAGGCATCTCTCTTTCTTTCTTTCTCGTCTTCTTAGTATTTTCTAATTTTTCTACCCATTTGTTTTCATATCGACTTCTGTAACTATTACCCTGTCCTAAAAAATGTATATTCTTGTATACCCTTCCAGTAAATGGTTATTATTAACCTTTGATATTTCTTCAGACATTTTCATAATATGTTAAAGTTGTCAAGTGGTAGAGCACGAAATGCTAATATTCAGTTCAATTTTTTTTAATTAAAATATATTTATGAAATGGATGTAATTCTTAAAAATCTCTGAAAGTCCACACAAAATCATATAGTAAAATCAGTGTAGATAATAAATAAGCTTATAATTCTATGATGCAACATATGGTACGTACAATATGTAAATTTATAGTCCCTTAATTTTGCAGTATTACGAGTGCAATTCAAAATATTATTGGAGGGATGGTTATCCAGTAGTGCACCTACTGTTGAAATTTGCAAGTGGTTCGTTTCATGTTCGCTATTGATTCTGTAACCAGAAATGAATTCGCGTTCACAACCTAGTGTATGATTTCAATAGCACTTAATAAGATTAAAATAATCAGGAAAATTTATTCAAGTACCACCATGCCGCCCTGTGCTATGAGAAGCAGCTTTACAAACAGTTAATCAATTACTTTTTTCCCTAGCAAATTATTAAACTCAACTACTATAAAATTGGGTATCTGCGGTGCATTGAAGCCAATCGAAATTTATGATCCAACAGTGACTATCGGACTTTTTAATTTTCCCAATAAACAATTCGGTAGGAAGCCCATGCACGGCCCTAGTTTTTACGCTTATTAACATACTAAAAACATTATTTATAGCACAGGATTTATGTTCTATTGCACTAGTAATAAATTTCCATTTCTATACCGTTGTGCGATCAATTGGGGGTGATAAGAATTTTTTCCGACTGAATAATCCCATCGAATGCAGCACACTGCCAGTGCACCCTCTCACAGTTCCATACATTGACAGTAGGATGGTGGTTAAGGTGATAGGTCATTCGCTCGATACCCAATTGCGGAAAGCATTGCCAGCCTTCATGGCTGAATTATACTTATAATGGCCGTGTGGATTGCCTTTTTTAAACAATGTGATTTTCCGCGAGTTTGTAGAACCCAATAAAATACTCACGAAGCTGATGGGCAGTAGTCATGCACTCAACTAATTTGCATTATTGAACGAACTGGCGTAGGGGAAATTTTCAAAAGGGGTTGTGACATCTCCACATACGTTTTGTTGGGTACAATAAAATCTATAAAAAAAAAACGAAATAAAGTTAGCATTCAGAATAAATGTTTGCCTTTTTTGGGAACTACATATTTACATTGTAGACCAAAAGCTAGCTACCGATTGCGAAAGGGTGATTACTCCTAAAAATGTATTGAATACGCATAGGCCAGTCCTGACCGGAAATTGGCGTTCTTTAGCCTTAAAGGTAACTTAAGGACATTTAGCGTTTTTTTATGAATACATTTTTCCTGGATATTGTTAAGCATTATAATCGTCGGTATATTGTTGTAAGACCCTAGTGAAATTTCTTGAATAATAGTCGGTGGCAGCTAAGGTGGGTGGGTGGATAGCGCATGATGTGCCTGTATAAACAAAACAGTGTGGCCAATATCAAAATTGATTCCATCTAAAAGGGAGTCAAAAGCCCCCATAAATTAGCCCTAAACTTAATATTATGACATTTCGCAGAATAGTTAGAATGTGGGAAACGTGAATATTTTCTTTCAAATTATAGTATGTAAGTATCATTTATTTCGATCATTTACGTAAAAATCTGTAATTAGGCCAGGCCAATGCAAGACACAGTAAGTGCACAGTGACGTAATGCGTGTGCAAAATTTGACATGTCTGACTCAGTTACGTTTTTCTCTTTATAATAATATTGCATGATATTTTTTGCAGTTGTGAAATTATTTCAAGTCAAAAATTAAACAACTTCAACGATAAAATAAAATATAAAAAACAGTTTATGTGTGAACATGTGTGTACTTATGTACGCGAATTAGAAGTTATACTTCTTTGGACTGATTTTAAGACCAATTTTTAATTTGCATACAAACTTTGGATTCTTTTTATTTTCGTGCGTTATAAGGTGGAAGAATCATGATACCGACACGTTCCAGCCTGTCGGTTATACCGGATTCTAATCGTAGTAAAATCACTTACTAGTTGACTCATTAGGCCAAACAACAATTGTCTTAAGACGGGCTTAAGATGCCTCATCAAATGAATGTTAAGCCTTATATGCGCCGCCAGCTAGATTAGCTTTTATCTACCTGATAATACTGCTGGTATTTCTAAGCCTTACACTCTTCCTTTTTTTTTTTCTTTACGCCCTTTCCGTTCATTGCTCTTAGCCGTGCCTTTAGCTGTCGGTTACAGCGCAACAATTTGCTCGGCAAACTTCCGGCATTCCACAAGAAGGACATGATCTATGTCATCTATCACATTTAGGAATGCCGAGCTTTTCGTGAACTCATCCTGTCCGAGCCGATGGAGGTATGCCCTCGTAACTCACCTCTCCATGCTCTGTCGTGACCCATCCTGGGTTCATCCATCTGTGGGCTCATCCGTCTGTGGGTTCATCCACCGTGGGTAAACTCATTCTACTTCCTTTGACACTACTGAAATAAACGTCACTTCTAAATTATGCTCACTTCCCTAGCTTCTTTTTCTAGTGGTTACTCAATTGAATTGAGCGAGTTGGGGTAACTGAAATATAATACAACGAGTTTCGGAGAAATTCAACATCAATGGTTGTGCCGTGTCGTGTTTTTGAAATCAATCGATCATTATTCATGGTTGGATTTACATGACTTGGAGAAATTGGATATCTTGAATCTTCGCCTCTGCCCAGAAATTCTCCGCAGTCTTTTGTATATGGCTGGCTATAATCCTTGTTTCAAAAATTTGATTTTGATTTGGAGTAGTGTATACTGCTATCACAACTTGTAAATTCAGACCGTTTCACAGAGCTAACCTCTCAACCGTTCAAAATTGAGGTTCGCCAAGGCTCCATTCCACGGTCCAAGCTTTTCAATATATTTATACACGACTTTCCCACAAAATCCCCTTCCTTTACACAACTTGCATACAATACGCTGACGATAAACTTGTTTGGGATCTAAGTCTCACCTATTAAAGCCACTAAAAAACTCCAAACACACGTCAACAAAATAATAGATTACCTAGATAAATGGAACAAAGAAATTAATCAGAGGAAAAGTTTAATAACGTGTTTCAGGGATCCCTCAGGTAAATGACATAGAAACGCGCCGCGGCAATCAAAACTTAGATGGTCACACAATTACACCCAAATATTTTATGAAGTACCTGCGAATCCAGATGCATCAAAGATTCAAGTGTACCCCACACGTAACACTCAAACTGAAAAACGCCCGTACAATAGTAGCAATCCTAAAGCCGTTCATTAATTCTAAGATGCTTGCAAGAGATACCAAAAACTTGCTCTATAAGGCTATTGTACGACCAGTACTAACCTAAGCCTTCCCGTATGGTGTCTAATATCCCCAACTGTGGAAAATGAGTTAGAGGTTTTCGAAAGAAAAGTACTTCTATCCTAGCGGCAGCGGAAAAAAATGGCAAGCCAATAAAACAATATATGAATCGGCGAAAAGTCCGCACATACATGCTCCAAACTTCGCAACATGCACCCGAATGAATTGCTAAGAAAAATAGCCAGTGAAGGCATTGTGAAAGTAGCAGAGTAAGCGACCAAACTCGCTCCAAATCTAGAAATTAAGAATACTGGTAAAATAGCTCTGACAAAATAATTTAAGTCAGCGATGCAAAAATAATAGTACAGGCAGCTTGGCGTGGCCAATCTCTTTGTGCCTAAAATACTACGAATCCTCCGGTGCCCACAAAATAGCCAAATTCTCGGTTAGCTGAAGACTCGGATAAGTAATTTATTTCCCTCTATAGCCTCGGCATAAAAACCCCCTCACCCATCGACATCGTGAACCGGCATCGGCTACGAATTTTCATATGTAGTCCATTCAAAACGCGGGGGAGTGTTCCAAAATAACACCGTTAAGAAAATCGAACCCTAAACGTTTTTGGGGTCGCTGATCACGAAAATCGAGGTCCCGCGGTCCTAAAATTAGGGCGTCACCCCTAAAACTACAAAAAACACCCCTTTTTAGGGGGTTTTCGCGATTATTTCAGTAATAATGAAAACTAATGCGATGAAATGCACTTTTTTTTAATATTTATTTGCGAAGGTGGTTGATTTATACAAAATTAAGGCAAACTTTATGGTAATGGGTAGCCCTAAAGGGTTGAAACTACCCCTAAATCGGCCGAAAATGGCAAAAAATGTAAACATTTTTTTTTTTTTTCAAGTTTATGCTTCAAATTCGATTGTGGGCGTACTGTCAGGCAAAAATGAATTAATGCATCGCTTCATATGAGGTTTTTTGTCTTTTAAAATGTAGTATTATTTTATGGTGACGAACGAGAAATTTTTTTAAACTTCAAATAAGTGAAAAAATCGCTAGCTAGCGGGCGTTTTGCGCCTTTTTGTTAGATTCTGTTGATAATTAAAGCGACCAAAGAAAAGCCGTTGAAAAACTGCAACTACTGCTTTCATCTCATTTAATTTTTCATACAAATGCATAATTTTGGCCCAAAGCCTAAAAAAATAGTTATAATAAAACCCTGCATACTTCGCATACACCTCCTACACCCTTGCCAACAATCATTTCATTCTCCTTGCAAAAAAAACACTTCAGGCAACCCATACTCAAAAATACAATTCATAATAAAAATTTGATAATTTTTTTTCCAGGAAACGCTTTTCCTTACCTTACTGCGAAAAAACTACTTCAAAAATCAACTAAAAAGCAAAAAATAAAACTTTTCAAAAACTTTAGGCAAAATTTCCAAACAAACCTGTTAAAAAGACTTTAAAAAAGCGTTTTAAAATCAAAATTAAGAAAATATCATTTACATTGTTACAACCGTATTGAATTGTCGTTGTTAGTTTGTGGAAATTTAATAATGCTCGAAGCCAGAACAGATTACCAGAAAACGAAACCTAAAAACAAAGAGAATTTGGTGGATACCGAAAATTTGTTTATCTTCGATTTCTCAATTCCGCATGTTTGGCTCCGAATAAGCTGCATTTAGCTCAGCTTCTGAGGGTACTGTATTAACGCAAACGAGTTAAACGCTCTTCTGCCTCCACGGCAATCTTATAGCCGCAACACCAGATTACCCCACTCGTCTCATTCCCTCCACCACCAACTCTCCCTTTCACGCACTCAACAAGATATGAATTCGTTTGTAAATTGAACAACTCGACTCTGGAATAATCTCTCGCAGTCAGTATTTCCGAGCTCATACAGCCGCTCCGGAGCGAGCTTTGTCGTACCCTGATTTTAATTATAAATTTGAGGTATGTTTGTGTGTATACGTGATATGTGGTCATTTTTCGAATTCGGTTGAGTGGTTTTTTTGTTGTGACACGACATATGTGATTTTTGTATCAACACGAAATATTATAAGGCCTTCGTTGAGCTGCCGATCGACGCGTGTTAAGGAATATATAACATAAAAAGGCACTCATAAAATTCAGTCAAGGCGTTTTTTTTTTTTTGTTAAACAACCCACCTGATTTTTTACCTGCAAGGTATCGCGCGAACCAAAAATGATATCAACATTGTGGAGATGCGCAAAGAGTTTTATGAAATTTGGTCCAGCCGTCGACGGACACGATTAGAGGACCTTCACAATCCTCCTACGAGGAGCCGATCTAAGAATATTGACGAAAACATGCTTTGAAAAAATTTCATAACATTCGGTCGAGCCCTTTTTTGTTTAAATGAAAAGAATTCGACTAAGGGCTGCAAGCACCTTAAATTGATTAGATTTTCTTGTATATAATAAACTCGTTGAAATGAAACCGTAATACAATGAAGTTACATTTTCTGAATTCAGCAGAGCGACAGCTTCCAAACAAGCAGGGCCGGATTGGCTTATGACCCATTCGAGTAAATGCTCGAAGGGCCGATGAGCCGGAGACTGAGCGTTCAGATTTTTTTTTGTGAAGAGGCTTAAAGTTTCACAGTAATTGTCATTACCCTCACGAAGATCGGCTCGAACTTGGCGTTTCCTCTTCCTCGCCTATCTTCCCCGCCTTGAGGTCACCTTCGGCCGACCGCCCTCGCCGCCTGAGAGAAGTATTTCTTAGAGCTGTCCCTAAATCGGTAGAGGAGAAATTACCACGGTACGCGTCGTGCGCCTATTGCACGGGCCTGCTCCAGGGTCCACGGTGAGCCCAGTACGATTGTTGCATGGGCTGTGCAGTATTTGATCGAAAATTTATATTTCCTATCCACCCTGGATCGGTATAAACAATTTGGCCGGTAAATACAGAAATGCTCGGGCCGCTAAGGGGGGCCAATCCGTCCCTGCAAACAAGACATCACTTGTCATAATCCGTGCAAAAATTACCCTTTACAAACAATACTAATTTTTCAAACCTTAGATCGGCACTTTTTGGACGGAAAATTGTTTTCCACGTCCTAAAGTTTCTGGAAATTGAAGTTTATGCCGCAGTTTTCAATAGTTACCGAAAAATTATATCCTGACAACTTTCATTTTTCCAATTGAAGTCTTTTGCTTAACAATTTATCGGCGGCGTTTCAGCACGCAGCACGTAGTGAACGAAGTACGAAGGAAGTGTAATGTAATGTTCAGGAAAAACAAATTGTCTAGATAAATCTTGTGGATATCACTATTGTAGTGGTTTGAACTAGCTTCTCTCATGATTAATTTGGCATAATCAGTTTTGGTTCTAGTCAATTTCCCACTAGTGCAAAACGTTATACTATTTTTTTTGAATTCAGTTTATTCTTTCTACTTTCATCATACTGGGAAGTTGATCGTCTCAACAAGTTTTTATTACAGTCTTTTTAGCCCAGTGCAATTTGTCGAAAAAAGGGCATGAAATTGCATTTCATGATGTACAAAATTTTTTTTTTTTGGAATTTGTTCGGATACATCTGACAATGTTAAAACCAAGTTTGTGAGGTCGCAGTGTGATGGGAAAAGCCGCCATCTTGAAAAAGAGGTAGAGGTCGTTTATACCAAATAACTCGGTTATGTGCAATGATTGATGAAATTTATTGCTGGCAAGCTGTTGGAAAATAAAATTATCTACAAAATGAGCCCTCCACGAGGTCTGTAAGTTGATTTGGCTCAAAGTTATGGCCGCTCAAAGTTCGAACTTGTTCGGGTGGTTGAGGTTGAATGAAGTTTTTTGCGGTTAACTCGTAAGATATAAATTTGGGTGGGTTAATGCCGATTACCAAACTTATAGTGCTAGTGATTACCTTTAGAATAAGCCCTTAGTCATCGTTCTCGCTTGTATATTTTGCGAGTAATCCAACGCCAAAGTTCGTACTGTACGTGACTGAAATAACTGATAACGCCATTTTTTTTAATATCTCGTTAACGGTTGCTCATATGATAATGTAGTAAGCAGCAGAAATACGGGTATTAAAATATCTTTCAAATGGGCAATTGACCGAAACTCTATGTCGTTTCATGTCCGCAACATAACGGGTGAAAAGTCAACAGCGAAGGTTACGACACTTCTCGAGGAATAACTCGTTTCCAGCCAGTTTCGCGTGTCGGATAAATTAGAATTTTATGTAACGCCATGAATTATCTATATTTTGGGTTATTTAACAACTTTGGAAAATTATAATAATGGGAAATAGTAGCTTAGAATCATCATTTTCGAGGTTCTAAAAGTAAAGTTTTTGATGAGACTGCCTCATTAACCCAACCAAATTAATATCTTACGAGTTAATCGCAAAAAACTGCATTCAACCTCAACCACCCGAACATGTTGGAACTTTGAGCGGCCATAACTTTGAGCCAAATCAACATACAGACCTCGTTGAGGGCTCATTTTGTAGATAATTTTATTTTCCAACAGCTTGCCAGCGATCATTTTCAGCTATCATTGCACACAACCGAGTTATTTGGTATAAACGACCTCTACCACTTTTTCAAGATGGCGGCTTTTCCCATCACACTGCGACCCCACAAACTTTGTTTTAACATTGTCAGATGTACCCGAACAAATTCCAAAAAAAATTTTGTACATCATGAAATGCAATTTGATTTACTAATTGCACTGGACTATTTTCTCCCGCTGTCTGCTCAGTTAACAATAATAATAGGAAGATAATTGTAAATCATAATAAAATTCGGATGGTTATTAAAGTCTGCAAATTTAAACGAAAATAATTAATAAAAATTTTGAAACGAACAAAACAAATAAAAGCTTTTAAAAGCCCTTTTAGTGCTCTTCGTTCCTTTCGAAAAAGATTTATTTGCCCATGCACATCACATAGCAACCATTCATTATTTTACTGGCCAATAACATCTCGTAGAAGTGAAGTATGTATTTGCCTACTGCATTCAATAATGCAAAAGCATAGTAAATAAAGGGCTACGCATACACTGTCAATGGCAATTAAATTAATTAAAAAGGCAAAGGAAAGCGATTAGCGCTGCTCCAGCTTTTGGATATAGAATAATATAGCCTCGTGCATGAGCTAAAAACAATTCATACACAAATGTGCATACCTGAAGAAATGCGAAGCAACATTTGCTACCCATATTTGCTGAGTGGCCACAAACATAAAGTTAGCCGTAATTGATGCTGCAATTATCACAACCGCATGTCAATCCGTAAATGATTTGAACTTCAACTGCATAATACAAAGCGGCGTGTTTTTGAAGTTGACTTGCATACCTACACCTAACCGTCCGCATGTATACCTTGCCTTAAGAACAGTTTTTACCTTCTGGTTTGTTAAATACAAATGCACGAGTGAGACATTTTTATCATTTTAAGTAAAAGGTCTAATTCCGGGCTGCGTCGAGGCTAATGGAGCTGCCGTCTAACCGGTTCTACTGGAAGGAATTCTCTGGACTTTAGAGCTTCTTCAACGTCGTCTTAACTTACGCTGGCTCCGCTGCCGTTCATCTGCCGCCTGTACAAATTCAATGACAGTCCAAGGCAGATGCAATTAGTCACTATTAGCGTTCCTCGGTATCAATTCGATACAAGACTCTTCGTAGAATGCTCGAAAAAACAATAAAAAAATCTTGTAATAACTTTTATTCCCCAGACACAAATTGACATTTCTTTGCTTTGATCAAAAGCGGCTCGTGATGCGCAAGAAGACGAACTTTGGGATTAACGAGATTATTATTCTTAGGGACTTTTTAATGTGTTTGTTTACTATCGTGAGTAGAATGAATAAGTGTGAAATATTAAGTGGATTCGCGAGCTATCCCAGCGGGAAATGGAATCATACAATAATGAATCTTAGATCACTCCCTTGGAAGATGCGATGCATGACCCTTCGTATCCACCTCCATTTCTTTTTAACATTAGCATGTCCGCAGGAGGGAGGCATATAAAGCTTTTTCATGTGCTTCCTCAAAGAGGACCATGAACCAGTCTAGAATGTATGATTGGGTACGATTGCGTCTCTTAAAAGAGCTTTTATACCTTACGGGGGAATGTAAGAAAGATGGAACAAAGATCGCTTCTTAATGTTGCTAATGGAACGCAAGCGCGAACAGGCCGATTCACGTTAGCTGAAAGTGCAGAAAAAATTCTGTACCCCTTCCACCTAGATTCCCTGTCATAATACGGGGATGCATTATTATCGAGACATGAAACTTTTAGGCCCTAAGATGCATCTGTGATGTGTCACTTGAGAATACCTGACCACATTTCCCGCTGGGATTCTTCAAGAAGTCAGTGCACGAGCGAGTCTGTCTTACCTGTACATTATTTACCTTGGTAGAGACCAGTTTTATCTAAATACTGAAAACCTTTCTGCTCCGATAGTGCTATCTTTCTAATGGTACGCTTCTTTAGCCATTTTGTCGCTTTTTAGTTTTACAAGGATTAAATCTCGGGATATTGGTTTTTAAATTATTACTGCAAAGCACGGGTTGCGTTTTAAAATTTTAATATGAATAATTATTAACTTGTCAGCTTATAAGGAAGTTATTGAAATGGGACAGATATCGAAATTATAAACATGAGATCAGATTATTTTGAAAGTGGCATAAATCCATTTATTTTAAAATCTAGATGTTTAAGGGCATGCGTTTGAATGAATTTAAAAATAGTGGTATTATGTGGAAAACTATGGTTACGAACCATCCTTTGTACTACCAATTTGCATTGTCGTTTAGGTCTCGGTACTATGTCTAATAGTAGGCTAGTATGATGGATCGAGGAGAGGATAGGTTATGGGCGATCTGGAAGTGCTGAGCAAGATGGCTATAAACCTTATGTTTGAACACTACGTCGTATGAATTCGAAAATACTGACGCTGTTGAAAAAAAGGGGAGGGAGCTTAATCCCGCAAAATTCACTTTTATCCCATCCATCCGATACCCCTACCCCCTCCCCCCCACAATTAGAATAAAAACGCGGCTTCGGACTAATATTCTAATAAGAATGCATTTTGCGCCTCCCGGAGAATACAATTGAGCCGTATTCTTAAAATGGCTTTCAATGACTAAAACAATTATTTATGAGGAAAATATATATCCTGAGAAATAGCAGATTGTTCTACAAGTAAAAAAAAGTGATAGTTTTCCAGTGAGTGTAAATATTTAAATCACGAGGGAGCGAGCGTATTTTTAATTAAATATATTTGATGATAAAAAAAACTGTTTTGTTTACTTTTTGTCCTTAAATATCTACTTCTACCAACCCTTTAGACTGTCATAAAAATATAGAAGTTCCGAATCAATATACCGTCGATCGCTATACCGGCGATCTTTTTACATAGATTTACTACACAAAAAAGGGGACCAATTTGTATGTACCAACTACAGAGGAACTACGCTACTGAATGTGGCATTTAAAATATTCTCGTATATCCTGTATATTCGCTGTAAACTTTTGCATGAAAGAGTAATTGCAAAATACCGGGGTGGATTCA
>CATLJY010000221.1:0-39374 GCA_949987705.1 Thereva unica | reverse complement strand
GGTACAAAACTTAAATCCAGATTCCTTTTTCCTTTGACTTAAGATCCAGAAAACGGGCCAAGTTTTTGGGGATGGCATTGCGATCCGACATTAGTTCCCTTTGGTTGAGCTAAGAAATCCCCGACATCTTATTATGGCAATGTTTAATGCTAAATAAACTGTTTAATTTGGCTGTTTCTGATATTTAAGATGGAATTCCCGAGAAATGTCCTGGAATCTTTTCTTGGAATTTATTAGATGGAACCGAACAAACCACCACTGGAGATTGAAAATTTTCTGGATTTTTGTTCTACTTAAGATTGGAGCCGAACTTTTTGCGTATTTTCTTTTCTTTTCATGTTTTTGATTGGATTAAAATTCATTTCTAATTTTTTTATTTGCGCTTGTGTACGTAATTTTTTGATTATAAATATATTTCTATACACAGACAAAGCTACATCGTTATTGTTACATAGAAAATCATTTTTTATATCTGCGAAATGGAATTCAGTCTTTTTTAACAAGTTGCTAAACAAATAGGAGAAGCACAATTATTTCCAAATTGTTGTTTATTTTTTATATTCGAAATTTTTGATATTTAAGAAGAAATTGGTGGCGGATACCCACACTTCTGGAGTCCTAATTGGTATACATTTTTAAGGTTCATTTAAACTGAGATTGGAGTATGGCTTGAGTTTGTTGTAATCTATGTAGTAATGGTCTTGTTTTCCTGCCAATAGCAATTAGTTTAGTGCTGAATTATGGACTTTGTAAACTAATGAAGTAAATTGGAATAGCTCTTACCTCTATTAAATCGAAGCTTATAATCACGATAATAACTTAGAGAGCACCTCAAAACGGAATTCGAGTAGGACAAAAAAAAATTAGTTTTAAAAAACTAACAAATACGCTTTTATTTTAAAATGAACCAAAAAGTAAAAAATAATTTTGAATGTAAAGTTTTTATTGCACACGTTTCTACCAGTCGACTGCGTACATCTAGCAACAATTTTTTACAATCAAACCAAGGAGGAGTCTTAATTTTTGTTTGAAAATTCGTGCTGTTATACCGTGACGATCCATTGACGGTCATATATTTTCCCACACAAAAACACAATGTATGGTCGTCGTAGGCCCGTAAAAATGTTTAAAAAGTCTACGGCCATCATATACCCTTTAAAGAGCCAAGCGAGTGGTGTTCGCCCGTTCTAAGACCATCTTTTATTCATATAAAACATTGAAACTATTCTAAACTAGAATAAACCTTAATTTAAAAGTTAAAGCCCTTAGACCTTAAGGTTTTCTTGCTAAAGTACAGCCGATTGTCCCTAAAGAGATTGGTAATATATGAGTATAATAGAGAGACTGACTTCCTTCGCTATATCCATGGTCTTGGATCCGAGGTTCAAAAAATGCATTTTAGAGACCCAAACGCTTGCTCTTGATTGATAAAGAAAACTGCGCAGAAAAGGACCGGGGAATCTGATTCTTCAGATCACAAGCAAGAAGAGAACTTTTCTTTGTGGGAAGATCATCACAAATTAGTCCACAAGAACTGGAAAACGGCGAAGTCTGTCGATATTACTGCTGTTAAACACTGCCTATTTACTTGCGTAGCCCAATAAGAAGACTCAATGAGAACCCATTGGAAATTTGGGATGATCTTAAAATTCATCTATCTAAACTTAATACTGTTGCTTACAAATACTTGACCATGGTGGGAGCTTCAGTTCCATCTGACTGTAAAATCCTCACGAGGCGGTCTACAGCTTCATGATGCAGCATTAGAAAAATTATTTGATTTGTACATCGATGTTTCTAACCGATGCCTCAGAAAACATCGCTGCACAATCTCGAGCGATGTATTGCGTCGAAATAAAACATCGATGTATTTTCTAAGTGAACGCCCTTAATTTACACGTGTATTCTCCTTCAGCAGAAGCAGAAACGATATTAAAGTTAATCTATCTGTGTGCGTGTCGATAATTTTGCTACCCACGGTAAGAGTTTTAAAGCTTTCTGAAAATAACGGTGACCATCGGACATCCGGACCATATTGAGGATGAATCTAGTATGGCGCCTCGATGAGATTGATATCTGGGCGAGTTTAGTGATCTAAAAGGGTGGCTGGAAAGTCTTGGTCTGAAACTTGCTATAAGGCAGAAATTGCGTTGATCAGTCAACAAAGAAACACGATGAACTACAAGAGTCCAAGAAGAAAGACGAATCAGTTACGAAGATCCGGTGGTATAAGTTCAAATTCATACCAAACTTGTACGTTGGAGAACGCTATAAGAACAGTACTTGCAATAATGCTACTCAACATGGGGCCACCAGACCAAGTCGCGTCGCCTCCTAGTTGCGTGAGTAGCTATGTCGATATGCTATAATATTGTACCAGTGGCCAACACATGGCTAACAGGAGGAAAATGAGGGCTCCATAATAGCTAAATCCCCTCCGCCCATGTGCTAATATTACCACATGTGACGACGATCATACTTATATGGTTTTGGTCATAACATTACATCGTTATTCCCCTGTGCATGTACTCTTTAAAGTAGTAATTCGTTTCTAAATAGAACAACTCTATTGTGGAACAACCTTTCGCAGTCAGTATTTTTAAGCTCCTACAGCATTCAAGAGTTCAAAGGCAAGGTTCATCGCTCCCTTCTTCAACACCCTTCCGAACCTTCATAACCGTTAACCAATTTTCCTTCCGTACTAAGCTTACTGCTAGACATTGCACCATGACGTGACAAATGAAATAGCGGAATGGTAGCCCAAATGGTGACAACTGAGCTTAAAACTGCTACTTAAAAAAAATCACGAGCATTCTTCTAATGATCGCGTTTAACCGCGCAAAATTCAGCAAACGGATGTGATAGCTGAGACACGAGTGATTCAAGGAAACTTCCTCGTTTGCCGAACGGAACGTGAAAGGACGTGAACAACAAAGAACGTGAAAGGACGTGAATGGCAGAAAGAAGAAAGAGGGCGAAAAAACAGCAGTTAGACAATTGTTGATATAACTTCCTGATGATTCCGCGGTGAATGTGGAGGAGATGATTTTTTTAGAGTTGAACTCCCATATTACAGATAAAAAGGAGCCTCGAGGTAGCAGCATTTTAACAGATGAAAAAGAGCCGTATTTGATCATCAAGTTACACAGTCTTTTGACTAGATCTGGCTGTTGGACTTACCGCAAGTACAAAGCTACCTATATTCAAAAAGTTCACCTCTAGTCTTCTATCAAGAAGAACGTTTGGTTAAACATTTTTAAGTAAGAGTAGACATAGTAAACATAGACATAGTAAACATAGAAATTATAAAATTGCAAAAACTTTAAAAATGGATTTTACACGAGCTGAACTAAACGAATTGAGACCAAAGGTTAATTATACTTATGTCACCTAAAAGTAAGTAGGTCAATATGCAACTGCCTTCGGCGGTCAATATGATATTGCATTAAAACAACCCCCTTGTTCTATTAAATTTTAGCATTATCGCATAATTAATATTTATTTTAAATCTAAATGGTGTCAACAAATTGTTCAAAAGTAATGCATTTAAAGGCACTAGAGCATGATATTGCGATTAATTTCCGCCTTGACATCGATTTTAAATATTATCAAAACTGTCCAGATATAAAACCATTCAAATCGCAAATAATATAATATTTAGACTGTAGCAATACACCACAATGCTGGAATCAGCGTCGGAAACAAATTTTGTATATAATAAATTAAATGTGGGTTCTGGATATGTGCGAAAAATTAGTGTTTGAAAATCGTGGCTGGTTATTCAATATCGATAATAAAATAACAATTAATTGCACCGCTAAATGCAATGGACATTATATGCGCTATCAGAACAGGCAATTGATGAAGGTGTGTGTTAAATATTCAAACGATGCTAAATAGTTTAACCTTTAATTAGTAATTAAAAATAGATTTATAAGTTTTGCATTTTATTAATAAAGGGTATTCATTTCATTTCGTAAATTCTTCGTACTTGTCGTAATTGTCGTACTTCGTAGTTTTTGTAGTTCATTTCCATATATTTTTTAACTTCGACTTTTTGTGTGAAGTATGAAGCTAACTGAGTTTCTAATACATTAAGGGCCGTATGCACCAAGCTGATTTAAACCAGTTTTAATTTTATGTCTAGTTTAAACTACCGCACATATGTGGTATGCACCACACGGTAACAAGTCAAATGAAAAAACCATTGAACGCACTCATTAAGGAATTTTCGAAACTTTTCAAACTGTCAGAAACGCACTCATTAAGGAATTTTCGAAACTTTTCAAACTGTCAGAAAGTTTAAGTTATACGTTGCGAATACACAATATAAGAGGTATTTAATTTTCATAATTTTTTAAAGTTATATTTTAATTAGAATCATTTGGTGGGCAGGGCGGGGTCAGATGACCATGATTTGGTTCAAATCAATGTAGCGCCCAGTTAAAGAAGCAATATAACCCATTATTATCTTTAAATCAGTTGTTTATTTATTTGGTCGTGTAACGATATAAAAAACTTTGGCAAATTAAATGCCTACAAGATTATATTTACTATATAATATAAAAACTCAAATGGCTCAATGAACCCCACGGGCGGGGTCTATTGAATCACCCAACGGGGTCCGTTGAGCCAGAGGGCATTCAAGTTTTACATGTACAGAAACAATCTTTTCCAGCTAACTTATTTGTATGCCAGCTGTCAGGGAACTTTCTGTTGTATTTAAGGGCGCATTCGTAAGCTAAGCCACGTACGTCCAATGGAGTTAACCCATAAAATATAGATGCAACTTTGATGAGATAATCCTTTAAATTTTTTTCTTGTTCAATTGAAAAAACTTGCCGTGCGTTTGTGTATTGTTTAAACACATCAGATTCAGGTTTAGATTTTAGCTTATTAACATATCTCGAAAGCGTAGTTCTGTCAATTTTGTTATCTTTAGCTGCATTTCGGATACTCTTGCCTTTAAGGACTTCTTCTGCAGGATGTTTTATTTGATCTTTAGAAATATTAGCACGTTCCGTTTTCCGCTTATAAGTTCGCATCCTAAAATAAAAAAACAATCAACCTAGAAAGATTTGTACCACAAATCACGCCATTTAACACCTGACTTTAACAAAAAAAAAATGCAATCAAACTTCAAATTAAAAATATCGGGGTCACTTGAACATGGCTCATTTGACCCCGATTGTTTTGACTCAAATGACCCCATCCCTGAATTGCTTCTAATTTATTAGATCACCCAAAAATTAGTGCAAATAGCTTATTTTTGAGATTGGAATCGATTATAAACACTAATTTGAAGGGAAAATACACTTACTTGATTACTGTATGACTACAGACGTGTGTTTAAAACCAAATTCAACGAAGGGATGTTTTTTTACTTTTGGCGCCTAGTTAATAGCATTGGATGCATGCACACAGATTGAACGAATGCCGGCGACTCGCGTAGTGGCGGATAGATGCCTAACCTCTGACGTATCCCGATTGTGACTTTGCATACAGCGGTTGTTTATTTTTCATGCAGTGGTTGGGTGCTATCATAGGTGGCGCACTAGACCCCGTGGCTCAACCGACCCCGCCCTGCCCTAGAGAAACCCTATTTCTGTTCAATTTTTCTGGAACACTGCAAGCTATGGCTGAACTGAAAAGAACCAAAAATTTTACCGTACAAGAAAAAGAGCTCATTATAAATTTGGTCTTGAAATATAGATCGGCAATAGAAAATAAAAAGACCGATTCTATATCTATAGAAGAAAAAAATTCCGCTTGGAGCACACTTACCGAGGAATTTAATGCTAATTGCAGTTATAAGCGCTGTGTAAAGCAATTAAAGGCTTTTTATAAAAATTCGAAAAGTAATTTAAAAAAAGATATTGCTTCAGATAAGGTGGAAGTATATAAAACTGGTGGAGGTACATTTAAAAAGAAGGTGGATGAAAACAATCCTCTTCTGGCTATTGTCGGAGCAGAAACAAGGCCAATAAGAAATATGTACGATAGTAGTGCCGATTATTTTGCAGATGAAATGGTAAATAGCAATAGTATTTCTGAAGAAAGTACTTTCCAGATTGATAAAACGGTTCAGAACGAATTATTGGATAATGATATTACGGAACCTTTGTTACAATCACAAAATTCAGCGCAAGAAGATTGCGACAGTGTTCCAAAAAACTTCTCTAGAAAGAAACAATTGCCTAAAAAGCGAAAAGGTACTGAAGAATTAATACAGCATCATATTAACCGTATTGCTGAGCTGAAAATTAAGAAAATTGAAGCTGAAATAGAAAAAAATAAAGCAAAAACGCAAGTTTTAAAAAAAAAATTGAAGTATTGGAGTTTTTGAAAAATGATAATTAATCCGTTTTAGTTTTTTAATATAACTATATTGTTTAAAAAAGATCACGAAGATTATTTTTTATTTATTGCTAAATATATGTGTTAATTAGAAAAAATTGTTTATTATATAATCACGTCGAGAAAAGTCTCCGCTTGTAGTTATGTTAGCTGGAACTTCATCGTGATCATCAAATTTGATTTAGTACAGGCACTGGGTTGTTTCTTTTATTATTGCGGTGTTTTAGTTTTGGTTCTAGAACACTACATAAACGCAGCCCCAAAAACTTTGGAAGACGGAAGCGCCTCTCAAACTCATCATCCAAAAATTTGTCAAAACATTCTATTCTATGTAGAATTCTATGCTTTTTGCCATACTTAGCTAAATTTTGAGATTGCTCCAAAAAAAATAGCAACTCTTCTTCATCAGAACTATTGTCAGAAGAGGAAGAACTTGAGCTATCAAAAAGATCCATCATAGAAATTATTTCTAAAGCTAGAAAAAATACAAAATAATAAGTGAATAAATATGCCATAACCGTTTTCCTACCATTAGTACAGTCAATATGCAATTTGCGCTCCGAAAAATGACAAACCGACATTTGACCTTGAAAGTCGTTAGGGGGGCGTGTCAGAAGCCTACTGAAAAATTATGAAAGTCGCGGTGCATGCAGATTTTGAGAAATTCAAAAATTTAATAAAAAAAATTTGAAACGCGTTTTTCTCAGAAAGTATAGGTTTTAGCGAAAAGTTTTTTAAACAAAAAATGTAGAGGTCATTGCGAACTACATTTTTTGTCATTGGAGTGACGTCATCCGACTTGAAATACAAAAAGTGGATGGCGCTAAAGGATCAAAAAGTGTTTCTTTGCCATTTTCACTAGGAAAAATTAATTTTTTTACAATAATGTAAATGAGAAAGTTGTTTGTCATAAAATTATCTACAACTTTTGTTTAAACAAAATTTTTATAAAACTTACCGTTTTCGAGCTGGAACTTGTCGAAGTGTAGAAATTGTACATTGCGTGCCGTGCTCTTGCACGGTTCACATGAAAGTAGTATTTTTTTTTTATTCAAATAAAAGAACACTAATCATTTTTTTTTTGTTTTTTTTTATTTTACTATCAAAAAATGTAAACTTTTTTTGAGCAAAAAATTGAACTTTGTTGAATTTATGTACATATATTTCGCATTAAAATTGTAATTTTTTTTTCAAAATGAACCTTTTATCGACATCATTGTACTTTGATATGGTTTGAAGACAAAAATGATTTGAATTTTATATATAATAATAAAATGGAATTTTGTTTTTAAAGTTACATCATTGACAGTTGAGGAAAAATTTAAATTTTTTTTGTGCAAAAAATCGAACTTTGTTGAATTTATGTATATTTCGCATGAAATTTTTTGAATTTTTTTTTCAAAATGAACCTTTTATTGATAAAAAACAATACTATATAGAAATACCTTCTCGAGTTATTCGCTTCCCCATCAGCAGGAACCGTAGTACAGCGTCCATCTAAATAATCCTCCTGGCACTCGTTGTGATGTTCGACAGGCATGATTGTATTTTGGAGCAATTTTCCGATGCGATTATCACGATGTTCTTATCATTCACAAGTCACTTTTCTCACAAGCAAAACAGAAACTCATTTTCAGAGAGCACAATTCTGACGCCCTTACTCTCCAAAACTAGCATAGCAACTGAAAACGCACGCTTCTTAGAGAATTAGGCAGATGTTAGAAACCGGTCCTTTGTCGAAACTATGCCGACTCGCCCGGCGAAAGTAACAAAAGAACCGTTAACTATGCTCCGTTGCACTTTTTCGCCTACAGCTCGAAAACGGTAAGTTTTATAAAAATTTTGTTTAAACAAAAGTTGTAGATAATTTTGTAACAAACAACTTTCTCATTTACATTATTGTAAAAAAATTAATTTTTCCTAGTGAAAATGGCAAAGAAACACTTTTTTGATCCTTTAGCGCCATCCACTTTTTGTATTTCAAGTCGGATGACGTCACTCCAATGACAAAAATTGTAGTTCGCAATGACCTCTACATTTTTTGTTTAAAAAACTTTTCGCTAAAACCTATACTTTCTGAGAAAAACGCGTTTCAAAATGTTTTTATTAAATTTTTGAATTTCTCAAAATCTGCATGCACCGTGACTTTCATAATTTTTCAGTAGGCTCCTGACACGCCCCCCTAACGACTTTCAAGGTCAAATGTCGGTTTGTCATTTTTCGGAGCGCAAGCCTCTTTTCGTTGCATATTGACTGTACTACATCCATTTTTGTAATATTTTCCTTTTTTATCGTAACAACAAAATAAATCAACAGAACAACGTTATTTTTCACTTTAAATTAAATTCGAAATTTACTGACTTATAAGTTTATGACAACTTGGAAGCAGTCATAAGTCTAGGCCATTTTCTTAAATTGAGTTTAAATCTGCTTGGTGCATAAAGTTAAAACAGACTTAAGTTAAACTTGCTTGGTGCATACGGCCCTAAGGGTATTCATTTCACTTTTCAAATGTTTGTAGTTGTGTAGTTTCGTATTTTCGTAGTTCGATTGACATGAACGACTACATTGAATTCGTAGTTCATTTTTCGTATTTTTACTAAGTGTCATTCTTAAGTTGTGATATTTTAAAGTGGTTGTTTTGTGAGAAAATGTCCAGAAAAACTGAAAAACCAAAATTATTGGAAGTATTAATCGATAAAGCTGTTCTCAATGTTTCGCTAGTCATCTTTTTATTTCACAGCAATAAAATTCAATTAAATAATTCAAAACAGCTGACAACTGTCAGCATCAACTACGACAATTTGAAATTACGAAGCCGTTTTAGAAACTCAGTAGCACACAAAATGTCGTAGTTAAAAAATATATGGAAATGAACTACAAAAACTACGAAAAACTACGAAGTACGACAATTACGACAAGTAGTACGAAGAATTTACGAAATGAAATGAATACCCTTATTGAGAACAGCTTTATCGATTAAAGGTCGATTCGCACTATACGGAACGTCAACGTCACTTCACGGAACGGCAACGGCACGTCAAAATATTCTCCAATTAGTTTTGCACTGCAAGTTCACATATATAGGCAACGTCACGGACCGTCAACGTAACGGCACGTCAAGATTAGTTTCAAACTATATTTTGACGTGACGTGCCTTGACGTGACTGATCTATTCTGTTCAATGTGAACGTAGTAACGGAAGCATTTCGAATTTTTCAAGCATTTATCTTTTTTGTATTAAACTAATTTATCATTGAAGATGAAAATTTAGTTGAAAAGGTTCGGCGACATGAGGAGCTATATGATTTGTCACATTTTTTTTTCTTTCTCATCCAAAACTAATGCGATCCTTCCATCCATCCTACAGCCCGAATCTGGCCTTGGCCTCCTTTAAGGCATTTGTCCAAGTCTGACGGTCTCTTGCAGCATGTCCCCTCTTCCGGATGTTGAGCATTGATGTGACAGCCCTCACAGAGTCTATCCATCTCCTCTTGGGTCTACCTACTAGCCTATTTCGTGAAATTTCTGATAAGTCATTTTGCGATACGATTATCCTCCATCCTGATTACGTGGCCGGTTAGTCTCAGTCTGTTCATATTTATTAAAGTTGAGAGTTGTGGATCGTCAAAAATTTCATACAACTCGTTGTTGTATCTCCTTCGCCATGTCCTGTGTCATGTGTACAAATCTTGAGTGCAGTACATATTTGTTTTTGGACATAAAAGGCTCTATTAGCCAGTAGTATTCGTCTGGTTATTTCTTCGTTTTCTTCGTTTCTTTTTGTGATTGCAGACCCAAGGTAGACTGTTTTATCGAGTATTTCTAAGTTATGTTCGTCGGTGGCTATATTTCTTCCCATTCTAAATCTTCCTGCTCTGGATTGTTGCATCACATTCGGTTTTTCTTCATTTATCTTCAGACCTATGTCCTTTGCCAACTGTTTTAATTCTACATAAGCTTCTTTTGCTGCCAAAAAGGACCATGTCAGATGGTCAGATCCGCATAACTAAGAAATTGTACCGACTGTTTAGCTATTGATGCACTTCTCTTGACTGACGTTTTCCTTATCACCCATTCTAGGGCGAGGTTATGAGCATTGAGCCCAGCCCATCTCCTTGTCTAAGTTCTTGTTGCACTTCAAACTTTTCTGTTATAACATTTTGGATCCTATCCTTCGCCAGTGAGCTAATTGTTAAGCATTTGATCAGTAGTACCAGCTTTGAAGGGACTCCTAATTCCTATAAGATATCATATAGTCTCTCTCAGTTTATTGGGCCCGTTGGAAATCGACAAATATCTGGTGTATATTTACATTCATTTCCCAGGTTTCCAGAATTTGCTTTAAGGTCAGCATTTGGACCGATGTTGACCTGTTTGTCCTAAAACCAGCTTGATATTCTCCTATAAGGCCTTCCGCTATAGGTTCTAGTTTTTGTTTCACAAGGATTGTAAAGGATTTGTAGCTGGTGCTGAGGAGTGAAACTGAACGGCAAAATTGACGTAACGTTGACGTGATGTTTAAGTGTGAATCGACAGCAAAATTCACGTGCCGTTGCCGTTCCGTAACGTGACGTTGACGTTCTGTATAGTGCGAATCGACCTTAATGCTTCCAATAATTTTTGTTTTTCACTTTTTCTGGGCACTTTCTCAAAGTCCAACCTATTTTGAAGGTAAAAATGACACCTTTAATATTACGAAAAATAAAAAAAAAAGGATCTACGAAAAATATTCAATGTAGTCGTTCATGTCAATCGAGCTACGAAACTACGAAACTACAAAACTACAAACATTTGAAAAGTGAAATGAATACCCTTTTTATGTATTTGAAATATTTTTATTAAAGCAGAATTTCTTATATTTGTTCACCAATTAAATCAGTGTGGCCGAGAAAATAAGGGTGTTTTTTTAGTAAAATTTAACTGGTTGTCTTATAGTGTGAAAATGTATTTATATACACCAATGATAATGCAACATTATAGACAAATTTTCGACAATTTTTCTGGCAGAGTTCTCCTTTAAAATTTTATATTTTTAAGTAGCCATCAAAGTAGCCACAAAAGAGTTCTTCCATAAAGCCGGGAAGCACCTTGTATTAATGGATTTTTGAAATAAGTACATCAGGGGACACAGAAGGGCACCTGCATAGGATTTTAGAACAGCAAGGGGAATACCGTCAGGGCCGGACGAAAAATTCTGCGGGAGGTTGTTAATATGTATGTTTTAAGATAGCCTCTCTGGTAATAGAGAGATAAGCTATGAGCTAGTTAAGATGCATTGATATGCCGAAAACTGTTTACGTTTGTTTGAAAACATGAGACGAGAAGGATTTGCGAAAGCAAGATGCGAACATTTCGTAAATCTTGGATGTATTCGTACTGCAGGAGTTCTCGTGTTGCATGGTGTTAGGGTAATAATCAATTTTTTTCTTAGTATTGATCTATTTAAAAAATGTCCTGGGATCACCATATAGTTTGTCTTTCATGTTACTGGCGTACCCCTTGTAGAGAGCTTCGGAGAATGCGTGAAATTTGCCATAGCAATTAATAAATGCACAGAAACAAGCAAGTTTTCCAGAGTTTATTCTGCTAGTTTTTGGCGGGTCTCAAATCATAGTTGTTCCAGGGTGGGGATGATATAGACAGAGGCTCAATAGGTATACAAGATGCAAAGGTTTCGTACAGAACGGAATAAAACCTTGCAATATTGTCACCTAACTCATTTTAGGAATGCACCCTATTGAAATTGATCGAAGTGAGCTTGGATGACAGTTATTCAAGATTGGCCTTTTAGTCCAGGAGAGATAGCGAAAAAGTAGTTAAAAGTTGAAATAAATCTACCCTGCGATTTCTTGACGCTATAATTAAGAGAAAAATCGTAGGAATTCAATGAATGTGTTTTGGATAAAATTGGTCCAGGGCAACAGGTGGTAAAAAGCTAATAAAAGGAGCGAAAACGCGTTTTTTCACGTTTTGGGTACGAAGAATATGTTGTTTTGGAAAACAAAAAATACTACATAATAGTGCTTAAAAAGACGAAAATTATGAGTTTTGGACCATTGAAATCGGTCAACAGGTTTTTGCAGAAAAATTCAAAAACCATTAAAAATGGCCGTTTTTTGACATTTAATTATAGGGAGTGTAATTATCGTAGAACCTTGTGGCAGGGCTTAAATTGTGGCCACTGATGGTGCCTACCTACAATAAAAATTTCATGACAAAATAATGGTAACTTTTCGAGTAAATCTCAAAAATGTAAAAACACCTGTTTCACAAAAAAAGGTTGAACAAGGCCCACAATGGTCCTAGAAATTTTTTGTTTGGCATTTTGGCTCGCAAAGGTTTGCTCTACAACCCCATTTTCATGAAATGTATGTAAAGTTTGATTTAACACCTTAAAAACACTATTAAAAACCACCCTTTTTCCAGTTTTTTTGAATAAAAAGCTTTTCTTTTGAGCTTTCTTCGTGAGCTCTTTGAGCTTTTTGTTAAAAACAAACAAAAACTGCGGTTTTTCAACACTATAATAAAGAGAAAAATCGTAGGAATTATATGAATATGTTTCGAATAAAATTGGACCTGTAGAACAGGTGAAAAACAAACTAATAAAACTGTCGAAAAACGATTTTCAAGAAAAAGCTCAAAAGTAAAGTTTTTAATTCAAAAAACTGGAAAAAGGGTGGTTTTCAAACGGGGTTTTAAGGTGTTAAATCAAACTTTACATACATTTCATGAAAATGGGGTTGTAGAGCAAACCTTTGCGAGCCAAAATGCCAAACAAAAAATTTCTAGGACCATTGTGGGCCTTGTTCAACCTTTTTTTGTGAAACAGGTGTTTTTACATTTTTGAGATTTACTCGAAAAGTTACCATTATTTTGTCATGAAATTTTTATTGTAGGTAGGCACCATCAGTGGCCACAATTTAAGCCCTGCCACAAGGTTCTACGATAATTACACTCCCTATAATTAAATGTCAAAAAACGGCCATTTTTAACGGTTTTTGAATTTTTCTGCAAAAACCTGTTGACCGATTTCAATGGTCCAAAACTCATAATTTTCGTCTTTTTAAGCACTATTATGTAGTATTTTTTGTTTTCCAAAACAACATATTCTTCGTACCCAAAACGTGAAAAAACGCGTTTTCGCTCCTTTTATTAGCTTTTTACCACCTGTTGCCCTGGACCAATTTTATCCAAAACACATTCATTGAATTCCTACGATTTTTCTCTTAATTATAGCGTCAAGAAATCGCAGGGTAGATTTATTTCAACTTTTTTTCTATTCTTCCTGGACTATTTTTAAAGTTAAAAGTAATGGACTCTTCATGGATTAGTTTATTGTTAGGTAAAGGCAGAACAATAGCTCAGTAGAAGACTTACTTATTCGCTTTTAATCCCTTATGGGACATAGGGCGGAAACAGTTGCCCTCCAGCGGACTATTTTGCGCGACAGCTCTCAGCTCCCACCAGGATCTCCCAGTTGTTGCGGCCTCTGCTAATAGAGTTCCCCTCCACGTTGTTCTAGGTCTTCCGACTCGACGGGATCCTTGTGGATTCCAGTCAAGGGTGCTGGACTACTTTCTGTTGCCAAATTGTTTAACATGTTTTTGAGATCCTGAGTAGAAGAGAAGGGTGATAATTATCGACAGACGATAAGATTAATGAACTTGGCTCAACAATCATGTTGTCTGAGTCGCAAAAGAATACAAGATCCAACGGCCTTCCTAAAATATTATTCACACCACTCATTTGGCTCATGCCGCATGGCAATACGGAATTCAGAAAGCAGGATTCCTTAAAATTGAGGTTGTTTCAAGGAGGTAGTTATCGTCGTCATCACAAGATACCCATTGAACATTAGGTAAAATAAAATCAAGTAGGATTTCGTCTTTAGAATCCATCACATCCTGGATATGATTTATGCAGGAAAGTAGATATCTTAAAGGTTTTAACCTTTATCTGTCCAAAGATATTGAACAGCAATTTAAAAGGTTACTACAGGCAAGTCAGGCAAGACTCCGAGTCATTACATCTATCCCTCCGAAAAATGTGGAAGGAGGAGTCGAAAAGTTAGGCATTGAGAATCCCCATGTCTCCGTAAAAGCGATTATATCAAAATCGCTGGCCGAAGTTGATAGAAACACATCGTGGGTTTTGGATCTCATTCCTCTTACGTTTTGGTAATAGAGGGTGAGTGTCCTTAAGTTTTTTGAAACCTGGCGATAGGCAGGAGTGCGATGTACACGTGTGCGGGGAAAAAAGTGTTTAGAGAAGGCACCGGGAGGCCAGAAAGTCGAGTCCAAAAACATTTCAGCAGTATTTGACGGTGCAGACAGAACAAAGGTCGCGACCGGTTTGAAAGAATTGCTGATCTTTCTGCAGAAGATTGTTTCAGGTTTGATTTCTTTTCCACTTAAATGATCTGTAATTGCCTCTGGCGTAGTTTCAGAGGAAGAGCGCTAAATGAAAATATTGCGCGACCTGGGTACCGTTACTAGCTTGGTGCAGGCTACCGGAGACCCAGTATCCCCAGTGTCCAGTTGTCGACCAATATTACAGCAAGAGTTAGATGACGCATCAGACTCTGTGATAGAGTTAGAATCCATTGCAAGTGAAGGGGCAGGGACCGACAAGCTAACAGAGGAGTTCATAGTGACAGCCTCTGTAATAGTCATTTTATGACTGCTTTACGCTTGTCACAGGTTTTTGGGTGGTTATAAGCCAGCCTAGAGTCAGTTCCCACCGAAGGGCTCTCCTCAGGTATTATGGAAAGGCCTACGGCATAACCAACCTCTGAAGTAGCAGTGGCTGGAGGCTCGCTCTGCACCTCCATACAATGAGCGGCGCAGGAGTACTTACTATCGAAAGCACTAAATTTTTACAGATAATAAGTTCAGAACTGTGTCATGTTGAGTCACTGTAAGTGATAACGACTCGACTTCAGTCCTGACATGCACCGTACATCTTTTAATTTCGTTTAGTACTGCAGAAAGGGGGCCAAGGCCACAAGAAAACTAGAGTGGAGTGCGACATCGTAGGAGACCAAACCTGGAAGGTGTTTTTACGAGGGATTGGTGGCAATCTGGAAGGATAGCGTAGACCAGGACAATCGGAGCTTTGGAATTCCAAACTGGGTGACATCGACTCAAAATTGAGACCGGTGGAGAGAACAGTTGCGAGAGGCCAGGACTGGATCCCAAAGTAAACTAGTTGGGATGTGGGTTTGACCCCTTCGGTCCACACGATTAACTTCCCGGTATGATGAACGAAGATGGAATAAACTGACTTCTTACAAAATTGTTATACGTTTAGTTACTGGTGGAACATTGGCTAGTATCAGAACTGATGACAAAGCAATCCCGAGAGAAGCTAGTTCAAATAACTGTAATAGGAAACAAACATTTCCTCCGTATTTCGTTCGCTGCACTAAAACGGGTGTTCAAATTCGTATTGAGCGTGCTGAAGCGAATGACTTCATTTGGAAATTCCAAAGCTTTCCGGAGATATTAGCAAAACTGTAACTGTTAAGTATTTGTCAGACTTGACCAAAAAGAACAAATTTGGCGGTAACTACCGGAAATCCCGAGACGAACCGCAATTTCTTGAAACTGTATCACGCGTAGAAAACAATTCCCCGTCAAAAAGTGCTAATCCAAGGTTTGAAAAATTCGCGCTGTTTGTAAAGGGTAACGAAATTTTTGCATGATTTTGAAAGGTTGTCGGATTTTGACAAGTGATGTTTTCTTCGAAGGCTATCGCTGTGCAGAACCCAAAAAAGATCTCTTCGTTTAGATCGGGTCTCATTCCATTGAGTTTATTAGATATTAGCAAAACTTGTCAATTTAAGGTCTTTCTGACAATTAGCCGAAGTTTTTCTATTTAAACAAAAAAGGCCCGATCGAATATTATGAAATTTTTTTCAGAGCATTTCTTCGTGAATATTTTTTTTGGGCACCTTAATGAAGTCGATATAGTTTTTAGTTCGTACGGTATTGTGCAGGTACCAAAATCATAAACGTCGTTTAAACAAAAAAACGGTTCAACCGAATTTTATGAAAATCTTTTCAGATCATATTTCGGTTAATACGCTTCGAACGACACCTCAAAATGACCACATCCGTGCGCACACACACACACACATACTTCCTCCCAATTTTTTGCTTAAAATGCTCCTGGGACCTTGAAAGATGAAAATACGTCGAAATTTTCGATTTCGATTTTCGAACCGATTACAATAACTTCCTATACTGGGAAGCTAATAAGTACGTTAAATATAATACCACGTAAATGCTCCAGTAACGATTCAAGCACTTAACGACTATATGAGTGCTGTTATGGGCGTTGAAAAATTTTATCAAAATAATAACCGTTTGTTAGAAGACCCGTGACGAAAATTTGGGAGATAGATGTTGTGTTTCATTATTAACCCGCGTTAACATATCAAAGTCAACGATAGTTTTAGAACTTTCGTGCAACAGAGCAAAAATCATATAAATTTCTGTGCGATAAAAGAGCTTCAAAGTACACTTTCGCGTTAACTTTGGGAGGCAAAGCTGCGTTTACAACTTAAGATTAAAATTAAAACATCATCCCATTTTACGAAAATACTGCGCTTTTATAATGAAACTTCTCGTTGATAGACCCTGTAAATATAATTTACATAAAACTTTTTTTTAATAGTAGTTTGAAGCGTAACCTTATAGATGTAAAGAAAAACGCACACGTCTGAATACCACCTTTAAAATTGCATCCAAACAAAATCCCTATAATGAGAAGCTTGAGCTCTATAACGTACCTACTTTAGTCTAGTCGCGGATTTTAGCAAAATTATTATTTGCATAAAAACAGAACAAAATGCACAATTTGTCTGCTGTCCCAATTCAGAAATAGTTCAACTACATGTTAAACTAATGCAAGCACATGCACTCAGCACTTTTCTCACTTGACTTTTTGAAAGCTGTCGCCACAACTTTGCCTTTTCAATTTGCATTCAGATGCTGGGGGGAGCGCTGTAGGAGGCGATTTACTGTGCCATGGTATAACAAGGAGCGCATTAACAATTTCGCCTTAAACACGTTTCACTTCTAAGTTGAATCCTTTTAAACGAAAAGTTGAAAGGACTTTTAGTGCTCGTAAATGCTACCGAACAACAAACAAGCGACTTTACAATTCTCACACCAGCGTGGGCCCCCTCAGTTCTGTTTCTAGTCACTGGGTTGACCGATGTTGCATATTGCAGGAGGTGGCTGCGTCCTTTTTTGGGGGTGGTCCTACAGCAGGGATTGACGACATCCCAACATAACAACGAACAATGAAATTTTGAATTTTGTAATGTCAATAAATTCCCGGGTATATAGACGTAGGAATGTAGCTACTCTCTTGGCGCAGTGCAATAAATGCAAAATGCACCACACACTCGCACAAGCCCAAGGAAGCCGAAGCCAGTTCCTCCAGCATAGACATACATAAACATAAGTGCGAATTTATGTAAGGACCTGTCTGGAGCTGCTGTTCTGAAGATAGAGGGAACACTCCAAACGCAGTGTACTCTCAATGTTATTATTTTTGAAATAGCGACAGCTTAAGCGGGAATGCAACTGGCACAAGGCTAGCCCTAAAAAGTGCAGCGAGAAAAATGAAAAAGTTACGACTCCGGATTAATCAATGTCGGCATGTAGGGAAGAAGGAGGTCCTCTAAAGCATTTACAAATGTCTCAGTCCCGGATTTTACTGTCGTCTGTCTACGCTGCATTTTCGCCCTGCAATTGCTGCGATACACTATGAGAAAATTACTTTCGCCCCAGTCGAGAACACGAAAAATATTTCTTAGTTCCTCCAATTTCCATTTCTCATTTCGCTTTAATTCAGCTTTAGTCCTTTCAGTAGTGCTGCAAGAATATGTCACGGTCTGCCAGGATATTCTAGGACCTAGCAACAGTCCATGAGTCTGTCATACTGGAATAGAATGAATTTTTTATATCACAGATTTTTGCATCACCTACTTATTTGATGATATATTTTTTGACTGCATTTGATTATAAGTTGGTCCAGAGTCCGCTCTCTCTCTCTCTCCCGTTCACATAAAACTTTTCACAATCAATTCGAAAAAGTTGATTCGGAAGTTTTAGGGGATGATAAAACTTTCATGCATCCCAGGGTTGCTCCTGATAATGCGAGTCTCTTAAACCAAGTTGTTTCCCTTTTTTGGACCATCTCCAGTGGATATGGTATTGCCTCGTGATGCAGGAGGTCAGCTTCACTGTGGGTACTGTGAGATGCTGTTGCTGTTGTGGTCATTTTACTTCATCCTGTGGTGTGGCAGCAACTTTGTAACTATGCGACAAAAGTTTTGAAACAAAAGTCCATTTGAAATTTTAAAATTCACCAAAATTGAACAAATGCAGGACCGTAATTTTTCTATAAATTATTTAAGTCAGCGCCTGTGGAGCAGAGACAGCAAATGCTTTCGTTGTGGTTTTAAGGAGTTGTAAAGTTGTTTTCAAGTAAGGATGATATATTAATTTTTATTATTTATGAGATGATTTTATGAGGGAAATGATATTATTATTGTTAAATGCGAAATACTACTACTAAAATGTGTCATTGGACTTTTAAAACAAGTTCAGACTACAAGTAGAGAAATGTACCTTCTGTCTAAAACATGTTTGACAGGCCACGGCACATCATTTGAATCTGTTTTTGCCAAAGTAGTTGTTTCGATTTGTTGATAGCTTCCATTTCACCTTCCTGTTGACCTTCATTGTATTCCTCACTCATTGGTAGCACCCATCAGGCTTTTCAAACCAGTGCATGATAACGTTTTACCAATAGGGGTCCCCATAGTACCCACTTTTGGAAGAAACAGTATGGGAGCCGTGCGGTAACTGTGACCGCGGGCGAACTCTTTTCCTGTTTTTAAGGAGTGAGAGGGCAACCCACATGGTGAAGACTGCGGCGAAGTTAGGCCTATCGTGTACGTACCCCACTAGCCGAGCAGACTATCAGCCTTCGGGAGGAAGGCAAGAAGGTTTTTAATTGACGAAGACCGGACTTGAGCAGAACTCAAAAACTTTCTGATAAAAGTTCTTCT
Organism: Thereva unica; assembly: GCA_949987705.1. Taxonomy (NCBI): domain Eukaryota; kingdom Metazoa; phylum Arthropoda; class Insecta; order Diptera; family Therevidae; genus Thereva; species Thereva unica. The sequence goes on along the minus strand of CATLJY010000221.1, from coordinate 19,927 downwards.
TCTAAGCCAGATAAGAGCAGGACATTCACAAAGAATATGTTTGTGGAAGTCTTGTCGCCTTCCATGCAGAGTCGGCATTCTATCTTTTGAGGCAGTCGTAGGTTGTGGAGGTGATACATACCGCAGTTTTACATGGCTAGTCTGGTCCGCTCTGTTTAAAGTGATAGTGCTCCTTAAGACGAAGGGAAGAGTCTTTAGACTGTCCAAGACCTGGGACTGACTCCCAATAGTCTAGATTTAGTCCGTTAATCCACTCCTCTACAAAGGTCTTGGAGATGGACCAAGAGATGCCACAGAAGGGTTCTGGGCCCTGGACTTGTCTGTCTCAGTTGGATGAGATCTGAAGTCTCAAGCCACTTATGGCGGCGGATTTTCATATGAAGATATGCGAAGGGGTCAATCCAATGATTGCCTCCATTGTAGCTGTGGGACAGGTTCGTATAGCTCCGGTATTGGAGAGGCAAGCAAGCCATTGCAGTATGCTGCACTTGAGAATCGACGTAACCTGTTTAGTCTTGGGCCACCAAACTATAGCGGCATAAGTCACCACAGGTTTAACGATTATATTGTACATCCAGTACATCATTTATAGTGTAAAACCCCATGTCTTACATAGAAGCCTTTTGCAGGCCCATATGGCCCTTGTGGATTTGGTAATGACGTAGTCAAGTTGAGCATTCCAGTTCAGTCTCTTGTCTCACTTTCCTCCCAAATTTTTGGCTGAATCTGAGTACTCAACTGTGGTCTCTGGATACAGATAGAACCTAGGTCCATTTTGTAGGGTTTGGAGAAAGCTACCAGGACAGTCTTATTGACGGACCCTCCTTGGTACACCAGCTTTGAACTTGTCGGAGTGCTGCCGTCGTTTCCGCTTTAGTGCCAATATGTTTGTGCCTAAAGGCGGCTCCAGACTCACTCCGTGAACCCCCGCGAACAAGCGCGAATGCAACTGCTGGTGGTTTTCGCGCCTAGCTCGCGCCTTGCTTTCAGGTCCATTCGAGCCATAAATTCACGAACTGAAGACTGAATAAAAGTTCAGATCTTTAGGCTCAAACTGACGATAAATAGCCACACACATAAAGATTTTTATCAGTTTTCTAGGACTGCAGACGCCATCTAGTTGGCGGCTGAGAAGGTATGTGGCGATCCTTAGCTTCAAGGCGAGAACTTCCAGTTCACGGCCTTAAGATATAGATAAATTGTACACAAAAATTTGTATGGGGACTCCAGAAAGTATTGTAGTAGTCCCTCAATAGATTAGCCACCATCGGCCAGCTAAACGCGCGGCTCGACGAATGCTGCGGCTTACGAGCCAAGTTAAACTGACCCGCGAAAAGGCCATTCGGATATAGAACTACAGGAAGGGACCTCGCCGAGTTTTAGCGTAATGAAACTCTTGTTGAGTCTGAATGCTCACGTTTTGGTAGTTGTGTGTCCACTACAAGCGGGGCAAGTAGGAGTTCAAATTATCAGTTATCTTTAATTAAATCTTGTGTTTACGCCAGTAAATACATACGTATTTTTAGTGTTAAATACTAGAGATTTTTTAAAATCAGACAAAATTTCACGTGGGATTATGGGGGAGGGGAGGGGTAGAGCCAAATCTCACGACTTCTCACCAAGGGGGGAGGGAAGGTCGAAAAATCCCAAAAATCGAATCATGTAATTTGTGGACGAACCCTTACAAAGCGAACGAGTTTTGAGTGAGTGAAAAGAATTTCGGCGAGTGAAACTGGGAATATGGTCTTAAAATAGGAGATATGATTCGTCACCAGTATATCAAGGAATGATTCTAAAGTCATCAACGTCATTCCAATCTACTAAGGAAAGGTTTTGACACGAACGCGATTACATAACTGTGCCCTTTCAGCGCCAGTTGTCCTCTATAATTGGAGAGGGCGGCCGCCTCTGCACCTATCTACGATAATAAGGTTTCCATATTACATATTTGAAAAATTAAGTTAAATTTTCTCTTAAATTCAGAAATTTATACCATTTCAAGCCCCCGCCAGCAAATTTAACATATGGCAACAGCATGCTTTTAATTTTCAACTCTGCAGTTACATAACGACCGCCAGCTAAATAAATGCCGCACAAATAAACAAAAACAACACCTCACAATCGATATCAGTTGACCTCTCACCTCATTAGGGCGCTATAAAATATAGGCACGTCAATTTGCAGCCCCACCAGCTCCCGTCCAATTCATCGGGACCCATTTATCCCGATGTGAGAATTTTATTCCCATTACTAGTAAGTGGGTGGGGGCAGGTATAAGCCTTATCAGCATGCCAAACCCATTGAGAGAAAATTGGTCTTTCTTCGATGGATAGACGAGGCCGAAGAGGGCAGCCTTTGTAACCTCAAAAGTGGGCACCGAAATCTCAACAGCAACCGAGATTTGAAGGCTCTTGAAAAACGGTAGGCAACAACCAACAACCACACAGTTTGCGGTATCGGGCTGGTCGCAGGACTCCGGGAACCCTGGTTAATGGGTCGATTAGAATCGCCTCCCGTAATCAAGTTGGGTTGTATGCTTGCGTGCTGATTATGGCGTTTTCAATTATCGGGGTCGGTTTTTGCTCGCCCGTAGAACAGAGGCTACCACCATATACAGGACTCAACAGCTTAACGTGCATTTGATGAACTTCCAATAATGGCCTGCGACAATCGAGCTCCTTTGTCGTCTGTTATCCAAAAGGAGCTGCTCGGTGCTGCTCGGCAGGTAGTCGTTATACTGCTCCTAGTTGCTAGCTTTCCTGAAGCTTGGTCACATGCTGGGCTTACTTTTTCTCAGGTTTTCCCTTATTTTTTTGATTTTCCGTTCTTGGTGCGCCTGTAGTAGGCCACAACCTCTAAGCTGCCCTGCTAGTGACCAGAGAAGTATTTTTTTGCCCTATATGTAACCCGGCTATTCTCTACTGTATCATTTGTTGGTTTTCCGTGTGTGCAGAGTTCTGTGTTGACCATTTGGAAAATAAATCACAGAATCGATTTTCCAGCTTCATATATTAAGTGGGCAGCTATACACGAGTGTACGGGGAATCGCTTATGCTAGTGTATCGTCCAGCAGCCCCTGTCGTGATTTAATGACATTAATTTAGTAGCAAAGGCTTAATCGCCTTGTCCGCAACAAAAGAATTTAAAACCACATCAGTCGTAAATAGTTTAGGGTTGAAGTTGATTGTTTCAGTCGATCAGTTGTTTGCTGCTGCTGCTGCCCATTTGACCATTTAGTGGGGAGGAGGGTTTATGGTTTTTGTCGCAGAACTATAAGGCAAATAACAGAGTTTCGGAGCCCTTCCCACCCCCATTCAAGTACCACAATATAAACCGGAGCCCCCTGTCCCCAGCCCTATCGCAACCTATCGTGGAAACACTTCAAGGATACACTCTCAAGACTTTCCTTCTCCTGTTTTTTGTCCTACATTTCCACTCTTTACTGTCGTCCTGATCGCCAATGATTTATTATGCAATTACTATCCTACAAAGGCGAGCTTGTCAACGTTGTTTTATGCCTTTGATAATTGAGTCTCTTTGGTTCACAATGGATAAAGGGACTCGATTCTGGGTGGTCGAAATGATTCTATAGACGTTGTATTTCAACAATGCCATGAAATCCATTTTCCGAATAGATCGATCGCTCCTCCACTTGGACTGATTTGTATTTATGGGGCCCCGGCGCTCTTTCATTTTCTACTTTCGTTTTGTTTGTGCGCTCACAATACTCGAATAATGCGCCTTGTGGGCACGCCGGTCTGCACTGGCTGGAACCTTTTAGAAAAAATTACTATTCCTTGTATTGGATGGCAAAACGGAGAATTTTATTAATAATTCCCGGAGTCCTTACAGGTACGTGGGAAGCGGTTACATTTCTTTCAATGTAAATAAGTTTCAATTCAATTAAATTCGATATTGTTGAAAATGTGCGGAAGGAAGTTGAGCAAAGGCAAATACTGAAATGTTAATGCAATTATATTTTAATTGAAGACTTACTTGATTCCCGGCAAATGCAGAAAACGAATGCCAAATTGAACATTTCCTAGAGTTTCTGACGTAAAGGTTGCCATTGAGATATTTTATGTTTAATTTCCAATTGGAATCGTTATAATTTTTATTTACATTTCCTAAGATACTGTAAAAGGTACTCGTCGTCCAGGAAGTTTGCATCAGAAGTATTTTCAAGAAATTTTGATTAGGTAAGATGTTAAGCGATTTGAATTTAATTATAATTGTTGAACTACTTAAAATTCTTTGGCTAGTAATATTGCACCGAAAGCTCTATTATTATACAAGTATGTGCAAAGTTCAAAATAAGAACGCACAACGTTTTGGAAGGAGCACTTGTGAAGTTCCGAATCCCGGTTATTTAGTCACTTTAGTACTTACACACAACAAAATACTATAAGATTAGTATAACGGTTTTTGTATGAATCGAGCTCCGAGTTTAATTAATTCTGCCAAGTTTAGCAACGTCCGATCAAGCGAATACCAAAAGTGCTTAAATCCAGTCCTCGGCCATATGAAGGGCATTAGAAGGCTCTTTGCAGGATAGTATGGCCGTACACTACACACGCAGACACATACCGTGTCACATATTCATCTATGTAGAGATACAAAACTCACCGCGTATTTATTGAGAAAAACATCATCAACACATTGTTTTTTTTTTGCTAGCGATTTAGTAACAAAATTTTCCACTAAAATATAAATCAACACCACGCACTAAACACTTCCCTTACAACAAACCGACTGGAGTCACTGGTGAGCTCTTATTGATAATCTTGTAGGATAAATCGAAAGGGCCATTTATTGTACATAACGTTCATAAATGTACATAAATGTTCAAGTTCCCATAAAACAAGTTCAACAATACATATTTTTTTGGTCCAAATTTGCCCGTGGAATGCCCGCGTGTACAGCTTGATTCTTGGCCATTTAAATCTTTTGGTCAAGTTAGGCCTTATGTGCCCTCATTAAAAATGGGTACAAATTCTACGGCCGTCATCTCCCTGAAAAAGCCAAGCGGCCGTGATTCGCCCGTCATAAGCCCATTTTTTATTTTTACCCGGGTAATTCTGTCCATATTTCAATAAATTGATTGTGATCGTTTTGTGAATTTGTCGAAAGCAATTGGAAATGTGAAAACAAAGTAAAAAGCATTTGACGAAATCACAGCATCTCTGATGGTGTAATCCCAATGAGTGTCATATTGTAGCAGTTCCAAAAGTTGGCAGGCTTCTCTATACATATGTGCCACACAATTCACCATTAACACTTAATAGATGTTGGAATGATGTTGGGGCACGAACGTTGACTAATAGTCAATCAATTGCAAATACAAACAATGAACTTTGCTTGGATAGACTGTGTAATGCCTTCATGCTTTGCGGTGACAATTGAGTTGGAGTACATGCTTTTAAATGCCAACAGGCCTAATGACGGAAGAAAAACGCAGACGCGTCACAATCAACGCGTGAAGTTTTCCAACTTTCAACTTTTCATGTGGATTGTAATAAACGCAATGCGTGGACTGCGTGCAATGAGTTGCGTTCTATGGGCTGGCACCTTTAGTGCGACCTAATGCCTCGATGGAAAATAGATGTAGGTAAAATGAAACTCTTTTTCGTTATTTCCGTCGTTGAAATTTCTTTGACAAATAATTCCAATTATAAAATCATGGCATTCTACTCCGAGTATAGCAGCGTTCGGGCGCAGTCATCAGCATGTTCAATGTTGTAGATGATGGTCGATCAGCTCTTTTAGCCTGGATCTCTTCTTCATCGGGAATTTCCGCTGATATCACATCATCATGTATTTAAAAAAACTGGTATTTTGACCCTAAAATCCCCTAAAAAGTGAGCTTCTCGGGGCAGAAGATCGGTAGACTTTATAACCCCTTATTAAGAACCGTAAGAGGAACCTCTGTGCCAATTTTCTCCGCTCTATTTTCGCACAGTAATTTCTTTTGCTTTCCTCTTTGTTACATAAACGTGAATTCTACGTTGGTGGATAACCATTCAAACTTCTATGCGATAAAACAATTCCAATTTGAGTTTCCACTTTGGGTTTAGAATGTAAACGGCCCTAAACTCTGAATTCTGACTCTACCCTATAAGCAATGATATTAGTAAAAAAAACTCGATCAAACGTATCGAGTTCGGATATGAGTAGAATCGCAAGCCAAATAATATAAGTAAAGAATCGAGTACCGATGCTGTATCCCTAGTAGCCAGTAGCTTAAGACCAGACTTTAGGTCTATTCGGGAATCAAAAACCGACTGTTCATTCTGAAGTGCTGAAGGAAATTATTATTACCACAGGTTTTAAAAAGAATTAAACATTTTTGTATTTAAAGTTTTTTACGTCCGTAAATACGTATTTTTGGTGTCAATACTCGAGATTTTTTTAAATTTGAAAAATTTCACGCGAGAATATTGGGGGGGGGGGGGTAAAGCCGAAGCTCACGACATCTCACCAATGGGGAGGGGGGGTCGAATAAGTCGAATAATTGCCTCACGTAATTTATGGACAACCCCTAGCCCACAGGGGTCGAATATCTTAGGGCGGCCATGCTGACATCGAGGCATCATTGCAAGGAAAGTGCCATTTAACTAGAAGGGGGGCACATACCTACTGCACATACCTATTTCAATGAAAAATATATTTTTAAGTTAACCTGCGTTATTTAATATTGTTTTTATTTTTTTGCCAAACATTTTAAAAACTTTTTAAATTTTTCCAATGTACTTTAATAATCAATTAAATATTTTTCTTATTTCAGGTGAGTATCCAACCCTGAGAGAGAGTTACAAAGTTTCTGACGTTACTTTCATCAAAGAAGTACTATTCTGTATTCCGTGAGTGATCTGAAGCATAACGATTAATAATCTGCCAAATGTCTGTTGACCATTCAAAAATGGCGTGAAATTAAAATTACACCTCTTGTTGAAACACCTTATATAAATCAATAGATTAATGAAAAGCAACTAAGCGGAATTGAAGGATTTACATAGCACAATAGTTGTGCGTGCATGTGTGAACATGAAAAACAACAAACATTTATACTAAAACTTTCCTTTGATTCTCAAACATTCTGCTTAAAGTCTACAAAACTTCACATAATGCATCCAGGACACAAAAACTAAGGCATAAAGGCATAAAGCACGAGATCCTTTCAGTCATAAATAAGTGCGCGATTACACAAGCCCTGCTGAACGACAACGACAATAAATTTTCACTGACAGAAACATTTAATTGCATTTGATAGGGACTTTATTTTTTTTTTTTTTGTAGTATGAGTCTGATATTTCTGTAAGGATTACATTATCCTTTATTCCCTTTGGAAGAAGGAAAATGCACAATCCGTAATTCCCCCGGCATGCATCAGAATCCTGGCATAAAGTTTTTGACTCCAAAGACACGCAACTAACTATGTCTGTTGTATTCGTAAACGTGCCTTTTCCATAAGGATTTTGAGCTCCTTAAAAATTCAAAGGAACAAAATGTTTGCCTCTGGCTGAATGATGAAATGCTCGAGTAATCAACAGCTGGTATTTCCCAGAATATAGAGTGCGGAGTCGGGGTCGAAATACGACAAAGAAAACCGTTCTCTTCTGGTCTTATTCTTATTTCTGTTTTTTTTTTTTTTTTTTTTATGTATTTCCGCCTTACCACAACCACCACTGGCCCACTCTACCACTACTACCACTATTGCTGCTTCCTTGTAGATAAGAATTTATTCAAGCACAATTTACTTGTGCCCCAGAGCATCCTTGGTGCTCCGATGCGGGAAGCATCCTGTGAATTATAGTTGTTTCGAGGTCCTTTTAAAGTATTCCGAGCTTAGAAAAATTGTTTAAGATGTTTATGCAAATTTGCTCCTTTTTTTTGAAAAACTGCTCCTGTTTATTTCTTTTTTGGGGAAATCTTTTTTTGACGAGAGTTATGATGACGAATCTAAAAAGTTTTTTTGCCGGGATTTTACTGAAATATGTGTGTGTGTGTGCAGTCGGGAAATTTGTTGAATATAAAAATAAAAAGGCTACTTTAACTTTAATGGCGCATCAGAGTTTCATTATTTACCCGAGAAATCAATATCCCACGGGAATATATTGCTTTAAAGAATATATTTTTTGTTCCGGGTGTATATGCTACTTTTATTTATGATGGCCATATTTTTTGAATAACAGTTTAAATTATATTCTGTTTTATGGAATATGTTGCACATAAAAAGTTTTATGCATTTTTTATGGTTTCATCATAATTTCTCTGTTTTCTTTGGCCCCCATTTCCGTAGAATGTTGCAGAATATTCAGTTTTTTGAAAAACTTCGATTACAACATAAATAAAATATTTATTATTGATAGTTGGTCCTGTAGTCCAAGCAGGACCGGCTTTAGCTATTTTGGCGCCCCGGGCGGGATATGTTTATGCGCCCTTAACTTTTTAGACATTTCTTTTAGATCGATTACCTATGTTATTATGGCCTTACAACGGGTGAGCACTGGCCGCTTGGGCAGCACATACGGGCTCACGACGGCCAAACTAGACCAAAAATTTAAATGGCCGAGAACTGAGTTGTTCACACGGGCATACGACGGCAAATTTGAACTAAAAAAAGAATCTGCACCAAATGTAAAGATACTTTATGGGAACTTGATCATTTTCGTTATGTACAATCGTCTTTTGGATTATTGCAGGGTTTGAATTGCTACAGTAATTTTAATACTGTTGTTGTTGACTTTCCTTTGCTGCCAAGAAGACTACAGCAATTTACTTTGCTTTGCCTTACAGCAATTATATTTTTAAACTTTTTGCTGTAGGCTCTGAAAGCTGATATGCTGGAATATGCTGGTCCGACTGCGAATGCTTCATTCACATGTATATAAAAAAAAGTCCTCGCCCCTCTTGACAAAGTTCCATACAAAGTTGAAAAAAAAAGCTGAAGTAAGTTTTACAGCCTTTGGAGAGCAAAGCTTTGAAAAACTATAAGCAAACAGAAAACATTTCACAGCAAAGTATGTTAAAGCCGAAGCATTTGCAGTCGGACCAGTATGCTCCTGAAAGCTTTTAAGCAAGTTTAAAGCAACAGCTTTCGCAGCAATACGAAGTAAGAAGATTTCACAGCCTATAGCAAGGTTTAAAAATATATACATTGCTTGAAGTTTACTTTGCTTTCAAACCCTGGGTTATTATACTTAAAGACTATGGATGCATAAGAGAAACAAATTCACCAGTCGTCAGTTTGTTTTTCAGGGAGTGTGTGGTGCGTACTGGTCTGTTCCAACTTCTTGAGCCTGTCCGTGTAGGGCAGTAAACTGCAAAAATCGCGCGTGTCGTGTAGGTTTCTCAGAGGGCGGAGGAGAAATTTCCTCTATACTGAGTCCAATCTTCCGCTACTTACCTGAAATATAGGGTCCCAGATCGAGCACCCATATTCCAGGATTAGGCGGACGAGCGAACAGAAAAGAGTTTTTGTGGCTCGAACGTTATTAAATTCTTGAGCTCTTCTCTTTATAAAGCCAAGAAGCTTGTTGGCTCTGACAGCAATATTTTCGTAGTTCAAGTTGAAATTTAATTTATTGTGTAGAACAAACAATGCCGGTATAAGGCCTGATCGTTGAGATAATAATCCTACAGCTCTGTGTTTCTTTTCCGGGAGAAAGTAATTACATGACATTTGTTGTAGTTTATTGGTAGTACACCAGTCTTGCAACGCGTTTAGCTTTGTTTGTTACGAAAGTTACGCCGTTCTTGAACCTTATGACATATTTTGAGGTCATCGGCATAGAAGATATGCGGAATATTCTCTAGTTTTTCCGATAGGGTCTGAGATAAATATATTGAATAGCACCGGGTCTAGATGGCTACCCTGAGGGACCCCTGAAGTTACTTCGATTTCTTTTGGCAGATATCCTGAAATCTGACGTCCTGGGGTGATGGCACTGAAGTTGTTTCAATCGACCTCTTCATACAAAAATCTTGAATTTTCCGTGCTACCACCCCTGAATTCTGTTTTCGAGATATGATTTAATCCACTCCAGGGCAGGACCTTATATTCCAAGTTTTAATAGTTTTTTACTTAAAACAGTAGCAGCAAATGATCAGAACGATTAAGGCCAAAGCCAGCGAAGCCAGTATAAACCGTAAAGCCGGTGCTGAGTCCAAGTCTAGTTTCACTGGATTTATTTTAAATCCACTCGTTTATTGTTATTTCCGAAAAAATTATTAAAAAAAAAACTCAATTTAAATCCTAGTCATAGAAATGTGATGAATGTAAAAAAAAAAACCACGAAAAAGGTTTTGCGATAATAAACCATTTCCGATAAATTGATGGTCACTTAAAAATTACTAACAGCTTCATACCTATTAAAAACGGTGCAGCCACTCAAAATATATTTTAAAATATTTTATAATAATTTAGTTTCACTCACGATTTAATCCGATTTAGGTCTGATACCATAAATTGCATAATTTTAAAATTTATTTGAGATGGTATTCAATTAGGCTTAACTTGGGAAAGTTCAGGTGCAGCTTAATTTTTATAAAAATGTGCTTCATAAAAACAGTTTTTGGAATTTTCTTTGACTGTAGTGTATAGTGTGATTATACACTAAATAGATATGGACAAACGCGAGCCAAAATAACATCCAGTTATGGCACTACGAGCTGCGTTTGAATTCTGAGGTGTTATATACAAGTTTGGAAACACCGGCAGTAGAAGACAGTTCCACAATCAATTGTGGTGCGAGAAAAAATTTCCATGTAGGCAGGAGGTTTATAATTACAGTGAAGCAGCCTGCTACATTGGCAGACATTGGTGACTTAAAGCGTCTATGGTGGAAAAAAGGTACTATCGCCAATGCGCTTTTGCACCTTCTCCAGTTAAGCCAAAGCAGTCTTTGGGGCAATCGGCTTACTTTAAGACATGACGAAGCCTTCTTTTGAAGCTTAGGAGCCCTTCCTGTCCGTAGCCCACTTATCTTTTTTATAATTGTATGTCATTGGAAGGAAGCGTTGCATTTTCTCCCGGACTGCTTCTTCAGAAGTTCAATGGAATCTATTGGGGCTTTTTCAAAAGCTTTTAAACAGTACACTGTACGCCCAAAATATGTGTCAAAGAAGTTTCCTCCTGGCTCAAGCAGAGCCAATGCACTCCGCTCCTTTTTTCACTGTTTTTCATTGCCAATCCGTCCGCTTGATTGTGGCTACCGCTCCGTTCGTCTCGTGGAAAGTCTTTTCATTTCCTTACCTTATCTTCTCAGAGAAAACTTCCCTAACTATTTATAAATTAGTAATTAATTTAACTGAAAGACTCTATTAAACTCAAGAAAATTTTCACGCACTATTCTAGAATTTCTGACTCAAAACTTCCTCATATGGGCATGCTTGAAAAATATGTCTGCAGAAGAGAAAACAAAAATCTTCGTAACATCTTCCAAAGTACCTGATGTGGAAGCAATTCTTTACTGCTTATCGAGAATAGCTTCATTACTTTTCCGCAGGGTATAGCCTGATTCCACATTAGCCCACACACTGCACGAACAAAGTCGTCTGCAAAAGTGGTTTATGGAGAAGAGGATAAGATAGGCGGATAGATGTCCATTCCATCTCCTTTCCACAACTGCGCGCTGAGATAAGGGGAAGGATGGTACAAGTTTTGTAGAGATAAGACCGTTTTTGGTTGCGTTGAATTTAACACAATTCTTGCGGCTTCAATCAAGAATGAGTTCAATGTCCCGTTAATGAAGTTGGACATGAGTCTGGCACTTGCTTGATGTTTGTTTGAAGTCAAATTGATTATTGGGGAAAGGGGGACTCAAATATATATGGCCGCTCAGGTGCGCCTGATTTTGTTTCATTTAGAGGTGAGCCCGACAAAGAGTTAGTGAATATTAGAAAGAGATTAGGTGAGAGAATCGACTTTTGAAGAACACAGGGCGAGATTCGACGCCATCCGGTACTACTTGATTGAACGGCCAGAAGCAAAGCCCTCAAACCAGTTCCTTAGAACTGAGATTAAAGTTAATTTTACAGTTTTACAGAAGGCGTCGTATTAGAGGCTACAACAATTTTCCACCTTTTCCGTTGCACACATAATTCTACTCTCAAGTTTCTGCAAAAATGAAAAATGTTTGTAGTTTTGAAGAGGGGCGGCTTTTCTATCTACTCAATTAATTCTGTAATTTTCGAAGTAACAACTTTTAAGAAAATGAGAAGCATTTAAGAAAAAGTTCTTGTTTGAAAAGTTTGTGGCGTGTGGGCTTGCATGCCGAACTACCCCAGTATGATGAATGTTGAATATCACGGAGATCTTTCAATTCAATTTATTCATACTAGGGTTTCATATTCTAGATTTTTCTTCGTCTGTGCTTTCTAGTACTAACACATGCCCCCTCATTAAAACTGGTCGTCCTAAGCAGCGCAAGCTCTCCCTCATCATGCTTATACCTACAAAATATGTCTACATCTAGAACTTTCTTCCTTGATTTTGCAACCTGAACATCAAGAATTCCAACTTGTTTACAATCATTTTGTCATCACAAAACTAGTGAGGTTTTATGTCGAGGGACTTAGAGATGATGCGGAAACGAATGGAGCACGATGCTAAGACTTATATAAGCCCTATATCTCGAAAACTACAAATAAACTATAAAGACATAAATTCTGTATAGGGCACTTGTATGCAGATTTATCTAAAGAAGAAACTTTAATTAACCAAAATTTACGTAAAGTCGATAATTTACGAGATATTTGCGAAAAACTGATTCTTGTGACCTTTGACCTTATCTCAAGAAGCAGACACGAGATTATTATGAGACTTTTGACATATCATAGAGAATGCCAAAACAAGGGTTCATACGAATTTTCAGCTTATTACCTTTCATTCCAAGGTTAACCTCTTTTTTTTGCCTTATTTGACTGGACTAGAAAAAATGAATAGTTTATGGGGCGCAATATAGCATAGTGCACCGGGTGCAAAAAATCGCATCGCTTCCTGTTCCAGTATTTACATAAGGCAATGCCATTTTATGGTTTCGCTAACTTCGACTAAGCTTGGTTGGCGAAATTATACATACATTGTATATAATAATCTTTAGATATCAATTGGGAAAAATCCGTGAGAGTTTGTTCAAAGCACTCCTGCCAGGAATGGTTGCCAGAGTTATAATTTACCACAACTTTTTCTTGAGAACAGTTTTAGGAAATTTCCTGATTTGATTCTTTGTAGTTTATCCAAGAAAAATGTTTATACTTTGATATTTTAAGCTCATTTCTCCAATAAAAACGAATTTGGTGTTTTTGTATTTTTTGGAAAGCCCAAGATTTACGTTGAAATTACCTTGGCGTCTGTATCATTACCCCAGAGTACCGTTTGTTCTCAGAAGAGGTTAAATTTATTAAATAAGCAAAGAAACCAGAAATTTAATGTTTAAAAGATTTCTTCGCTTTCAAGGTAATTCTTAAATTTCCGAATAAATTTCATAATTCGAGATTTCCCCTTATCCATTTACCCTCGAGCTCCCCACAAGCGTTTTCCTCCCACCGCCGCCATTCTTTTGGAAAATAAGTTGATTTAAAAAAAAAAGTAGCAAACTTTGGAAATTTCTCAAGTTTGTACTTCGATACCAAATGGGGAAAGCAGTTAAAGCAAAATAAGCTCACACCTGGCTTAGCAGCCATTAAACCCATTCGGAACAGTGCCGACCAAAGGAGAATGAATCCTTATTAATATAACCAGTATTGGCAACATCTGCTGCAAAACTCCCCGGATAAATTCCCCTATTAAAGAACTTTGTCCAGTTGCTCTAAATATCCTGCCTCGTCCTTCGCTCACCCCCTGGCGGGTCCTTGGCTCGGCAGCGCCCTGGCATGGCGCTTGTATTAATTAACAAAAGTCGCTTGTGACGAGGATGATTACCTCATTTGGTGGAGCGTGTAATTAAATTTTACAAATTGATTTACCTTTGTCGGTTTATTCTGAATAATTCAATTTGCAATACGCATTTATGCCGGCCATTTCCCGATAACGATGGATGGCACTCGCACGAACTGAAGCGTCCAATCTGGGTGGTATCCGCAGATATTACGTTTGGGGGCTGGCTCTGACCAGGCTTGTAATTTGGCACAGCCATCCATGGTCTACTTAATAATAATCAGGGTTCGTTTAGAAAGGTCCGGCGGCCAGTGATGGGCACTTATTGAGGTTTCCCGTTGGTTGGCATTGGTTAGTCCTGGACAATTGATCTGAATGCAATTTGTACTGATGGTACTGCATCGTTTGCATTTATTAAAGGATAACGCTGCTCGTAGCTAGGATGTGGAAAATCATGCTTAGCAGCGCTGAGAGTAATAAATGGCATTCAATCCAGATGGGCCAATTTCCAGAATTCTGCTATCTTCGCTTTATAAATCGCATCGCATTGATGTGAAAGATTAAAATGATTTAACCTTAGTTCGAGTGGAAACGACTACCTATGAAATTATTCCATTTCCGGCCTAGCGAATAATATCAGTGTTTTCATTGGTGGCATTAAGATATTTCGTTCCAGTTGGGTGAATTGAGTGAAACCACATCGTTAAACGTTTGATTTAATGTAATAATGAATTTTTAAATGACAAATGCTTTCATAATTTATGTTTAGTATAAAACTGGTGAATGTTGAACATTATAATTTCACGTGCCAATAAGTAAATCTGATCTCTGCAGTTCGGTATGCAAGTGTTTGAAAATTATTAAAATGCCTTAAACTAATCATAAAAACCATCTCTTGGCCATTACCTCTTGGAACTCCTGTTGCAATTTTTATGTGCTCAATATCCCTTCCTTCGCAATAAGCCAAAAAGTCGTGCGACATAAATGCTGAGCCCTTATCGGAGATTGTCCTGGTGGGGTTACCAAATGTTGAAGCTTGTTGTTCAACACGATCTAAACGCGCCCATACACGGTCAAATTGGATGAACATCGAAGTGCGTAGGTATGGGGACGGTTTAGACTGAGAACTAGGTCAAGGTCACGCCCATGGAATCTAGGTCAAGGCCATCGATCAATCGCCTGTTGGTTGGCCGTGAAATTTAGGTCACGGTCTAGGACAGTGAGACTGGTTCGTTTTTGTGAGCGAGTCAGGACCTGGGTCAGGGTCGATGGCTTGAGACTCGGCTAGGGACTCGGCAGGGCTCGGCAGTGTTTTGGGACTCAGCGGTGGCTTAGAACTCGGCTGGCGATTCGGCGGGGGCTCGGCAGGTAATAGATTACATACTTGTTTACACTATCGCCGAGCCGCGACGGAAGCTGGTATTGGTCGGGTTTGTAAGTGCCCTGGTCTCTGCAGTGCACGGATCTTACACTCTGTACAACAAGTCATTCCATAGAAAATCGCATATTTCTTGGGAGTTGAACTAGCGTCACGCAAATCGCGAACAGAAATACCAACGCCTTAAACAACTTAACCAAGACGACAGTTGGATGGAGTCGGGTTATCTGTGTACATATGCAGCTGTGAAATTCTATTTTTAGATCTTGCGACCCAGTGAGCCGATGAAAATAATGTGCACATAATCGTGATCGCAGCTGCAAGAGCCTACGAAAATGAAAAAGAAAGACCAAGCAAAACAAAAAAACTGCAGCAGCAATTTGAGCTGCAAAATCTATCGGCCGACTATTGCATGGTTGTTGTTGTTATAGCCTGAACAGACAGATACTGTGGATGTAGGTAAAGTGCATCTTTGCAAAAGAAACCAATGCAATACCGGTGGATTTATCACATAATTACCTTGCAAAACATTTTATCGACGAGTCGTTAATATTCCTATTCCTATTAACCGAGTCGAACGCTTTTTCATAGTCTACGAAGGCAAGGTAAAGGGGAGATCTTAATTCAGTAGACTGCTCCACTATGATCCTCAAGTTGGTAATGTGATCTATACATGAGCGGCCCTTCCTGAATCCGGCCTTCTCCCTTCTAAGCGTTCGGTCTACTAAAAAGCATCAGTTCTGGAATATCCAAGTTCAAAGATAGACGATAGTGGTTGTACTACTCGGTGATCTTTCCAAGCGCCATCTGCATTCTCTCGTTGATTGTTGGCAGAAACTTTCCACTGGTACCATTTTTTTGTGGTAAGATGAACCTTAGGTCCACCCTTTGTACTACTAGTCCTGTACTGGTTGCAGGAAAGTCCTCATAACTTTCTTCCAGTCTACACTGCTAATGTTTTTGTCAGTTAGGGGACTTACAAGGACACGTTTACAAGGCTTAGCACACCTAAGTTAAAAGTGGCCTTTTTATAAGCAAAAATATAAGGGAGCGGTTTTGGAACCAAACTTTGTAAATTAGATTACTGAGCTTCAGTTTAGCGCTCACAAATCGATTGTTGACAATAAGTCAGATTTTGCATTGACAGAAGAGTGTATAGTAGGGTGGAACGAAAATGGCTTTTTTTAATCCTTTTTTGTGTTTTGTTTTGTAATAGTGGGGAAAAGTTGCCTTTTAGGTTAAAAAAGAAGAAAACCAAAATTCTGTTGCTATATTACAACATCTTCAGGTGCCGCAAAGAGCTTAAGTATAATGTTACCAAAGAGAGTTGTTTATACATATAATAAGCATTAGAACTGGAAAAAATTATTTATTATAAAATAATATTTTTGCTTTTATACATTATATCCTTCTCTTGCGATTGAACAACAGACATTTTGAGCCGATTAAGTCATTTTCAGCCCATACGATCATGTCGATGTAACCTTTGCACCAAAGTTTATCTGTGGAACTTTAAACTTCCTGACTCCGACTCTACTTTCTGTTCTTGCTTTTAAAACACGTCGTAAACCAAGTTCTCTTACATTTTTGCGCTCATCACATACCATGGACAAAAGGAGATTTTCTTCAGCAGCAAAGTATCCATTTCTTTGAATAACGAGACTAATAACGGGCCTTTTCAAGAATGCAGGTTGCGTGCGCAATGACTTATTCAGCAACACACTCTCAATTGCTGAATAAGTCATTGCGCACGCAACCTGCATTCTTGAAAAGGCCCAACGTTCTTACAATCATTAGAGAGATAGCGTGAATATAAGATAAGCTTAAACAGATGTTTAGAACCATATACTTATGAAGGTTTCAACTTAATGTTAAACCACACAGGCATGTTCCCCAAAAGAGGAAGGTTATTTTCAATTGGCAATTGGTTACTCTCACCACAGGTAGATTAGCACAGTTTTCCAGCATCTGTCTGTCTAGATCTAGATGACAAAAAAGATTTCGCAAATTTAGCTCATTTCCATGGAACAAACAAATTAACCATTGTAAAGGTCGTCCTATTCATCCTCCAGCAAATAAATCTCACCATTATTATGTCCAATATTTACAACAGTCCCATCACATCAGTAAAATTCAGCAGTAAAATTCAAAAGTTGTTCGTTAGGTTCTTCATTTTTAAGAAACTCCAGTATACTCTCTGCTATATCTTTTGCAACGCCAGATTTAGGTGTTACGTGGCCTAAAAACTTTGAGTTTGGTTTCTCTATTAGTGAAACGTGCTCTTCTGAAATGGCGTTTTTGTAGAATTTGGTTCCTTTCTTTTCTTGAACAATATCTGTCTTTTCTTCCATCAAAAAACAATCCTCTATTTCCATTTATGTGATCATAAAGATCTGATCATTAACGAGATCTCTCAGATTTTTTAATCTTGCTCATCTAATTTTGGTTCTGTCTATTACTTTAGTTTTCTCTTCCCCTGGTGAATTACACCCAAGTTGTGTAAAGCAGCACTAGCTATAGCTGCAGCAGCTCTATCTGAAATTCCGGTACGATCACAAATGGAAGCTACAGATGGCAATTCTTCTTCCAAAAATAAGACATTCCGACATTTGTCTTGTTTTCCCTTGCCATTTTAACTCACAACAATTAAATAGCATGCGAACTAACAAAATATTACATTAATCTGTTACACTATAAACGATAACTCAACTGAACTCGGCAAAGCGACTAACACCTGATCTGAGCTTGCAACTACACGCAAACAAATCTACGCCTCCCCCACCCCCAACATCCGCTACGACGATGGCTCATGCCCCTGGAAGCCAATGTAATAGTAAAATTGTTTTTATCTTTCTATTCATGTTAAAACGCCTTGAAATTTTGTATTTCATAAACGAGACACAATCTTAGAAAATGTTTCAAAAAGTTTATTTTTATAAAACTTGACCGCTCTTCCAGCACTCCAACACATAAGCCAAAAAGTAAAACAGGATGTTTATTTATATAAAAACTGCTTTTTTGACAGTATTTGAAATTTAAAAAAATATTTGGCAACTTCTTAAAAAAACTTAAAAAAGCAGCGAAAATTACAACTTTATGAAACTTTATGGTCCTTGCGGCAGCTGAAGACGTCCTGCAATATTTTTCAAATTTTTTTGTTATCTTTTCTACACCAAAAGGCAACTTTTCCGCGCTATTACAAATTAAAAATCAAAATGTGTTTTTTTCGTTCCGCCCTAGTGTACAGTAAACAGCCCCAAGAATTATCCAAATTTTACCTATCTGGTGCAGAAATCCTGTAGACTGCTCATTTTCAAAATAAAACTTAATAAAAACCAATAAAAATGCCTCATTTTGAGCATTAATAAGGATAACACTAAAAAACACAAGCACAAGCAAATCCATAAAAAAAGAGGGCCAGCAGCAATAAAACGATCCCCACAAATTATCAAAATGATCCTTAACCAGAATTAATATCCGCGTTGTTTCCTTTTTTCCCCATTTTGTTTGGGGCATATCCCCGGAATTTGGGGGCATCCCCTAATATTTAAAACTAATTGCAATGTCGCATTTGCCGGCCTGGTTAATGGGGAGGCAGTAATGGTGAGATGTGGAGCTTAATTGCAGCCATAAGAGGGATAAGCTGCAATGTTTTCCTCTCTATTAAAAAAGTTTCCTCGTTATAGGATTCTTTTTTTCCGCAAAAGGACCCTCCCAGCCCCTAAAAAACTTTATGCACAAAGAAGTAAGTGCAAACCGCCCCTATACGAACACCGCAACCTCGGTTGCTGCTAGTGTGCCGTTTATAGAAATGGCGAAATTCATTCATTCTAAGGGGCGAAAACATTTTCTATGAGGAATGCTGGATTTAATTATTATGTCGTTGGTGTGTGATATTTTTTTTGTGTGTGAGAGGCAGAGGGGATGGTGGGAATTTTAGTATTTTAATTGGTTTAAAGCGCTTTTTTGGGTGAAAATAATTAAAAATAGTTACTGGGGTAAGTCGTTTGTATTTGGTGTGGGCAGGCGAACGTGAAAATGCAATTTAAAAGTGAAAAAGTCGTGGAACACTTGTTAACGTACAGGACCCAATTAAGGTTGTAGAGGAGATTTGGTTCAACACTTTCTAATTAAAATTTTCCTCGCAAACAATAACAGCCATTTTTAGTTAAAGGTAGACACAGGGCCGGACTTAGACTTGATAAGGCGCTAAGCTATTTGAGATGGGGCCCCTTATAAATCCATATATTCTATGTCAGTGCAAATATGATACCTAGAGGGTTAAACTGAATTACAATTATACCCGGCTTCACCGGCCTCAGTTCAATTAAGTTCATTTCAATCGGCGTAAGTGGCTTCACCGGCTGGGATGTTCAGTTCGCGCTTGAAATTGTTGTTAATTTTTCGCCAGAAGTGAGAAATGCAAAATCTCAATAGAATGACATTCCATTATTCCAGTTGATTACTCTCTTTTGAGCGAGATTTTACTTTCAATCTCAATTTCATGTTCTGTTGGGCGAACTCAGGCTTAATTTTTCCTGAGTTCAATATATGAAAATTTCAATTCCTTAAAGAGTCCCAAAGGAGGTCTTAAGAACTGTTAGAGTTTTGTCGCAGGATGAACCGACAATTTGTCAACGATTGTGATTCAAATGTTCACCTTGCTATTT
>CATLJY010000220.1:0-43662 GCA_949987705.1 Thereva unica | reverse complement strand
CGACGATTATCAGTATTTAACGATTAATCGTAATCGTCGATTATCATTGCGATTATTTGTCGATTATCTATGAAAAGTATTTGAAATAAATTTTGTTTAAATTCTCGTTAACAACCTTTATAATTGGGTCTTATAGATTACACCTTTACATGATGTATCCGAACGCATTAGGAACTCTCCTTCGACAGCTTAGGGAGCTCCCAGTCCCGTTCGCATAGTTGGCAAACAAGTTTGGTTGGTTTTTTACATTTTCTGCTCAGAGCACATTAGTACTGGCAAATTTAAACAGTGAAGCTTCTGTTGCTCAGCTCTCCATCAGTAAAACAGTATCTGGGGTATCTGCAAGGATATAGTTGATGACACAGAAATGAATGAGCCTCTTATAAATTTCAAAAACAACGCGACTATTTATGCTTTTTATATGTAGGTAATCCAGCCACAGAAGAAGTAGACTCGTGTATCAAATCATCCAACATACTGCAAAATGCCGACATTTTTCAGTTTTGGGAAATAGGACATAATACCTAGGGTGGTAGCACGTAAGTTGTTTCAAACGACCTCCTCATGCAAAAATATTTGTAAAACTTGAATTTTTGTATGAAGAGGTCGATTGAAACAATTTACGTGCTACCACGCCTGTATTTGAAAAATCGCAAAAATATTTGTGTTTAAAGCCTTCCAGTGTCGCATCTAAGAGGTTGCTATCGATTGCCGGCTTGATTCAGAAGTGTTGTGCTTGCAATATTTAAATTTTGAATACTAAATTTTGTAATATTGTAACATATTTCCTTAACTTTGAAATATGTTTTATTTAAAATATACAAAATGTTGCAATAATCGTAATCGTAATCGTAATCGTCGATTATTGTGGCTGATAATCGTAATCGTTATCGTAATCGCTAAGTGATAATCGTTTCATCACTAATTATGTATTATGTATTATGTATTATGTATTATGTATTATGTATTATGTATTATGTATTATGTATTATGTATTATGTATTATGTATTATGTATTATGTATTATGTATTATGTATTATGTATTATGTATTATGTATTATGTATTATGTATTATGTATTATGTATTATGTATTATGTATTATGTATTATGTATTATGTATTATGTATTATGTATTATGTATTATGTATTATGTATTATGTATTATGTATTATGTATTATGTATTATGTATTATGTATTATGTATTATGTATTATGTATTATGTATTATGTATTATGTATTATGTATTATGTATTATGTATTATGTATTATGTATTATGTATTATGTATTATGTATTATGTATTATGTATTATGTATTATGTATTATGTATTATGTATTATGTATTATGTATTATGTATTATGTATTATGTATTATGTATTATGTATTATGTATTATGTATTATGTATTATGTATTATGTATTATGTATTATGTATTATGTATTATGTATTATGTATTATGTATTATGTATTATGTATTATGTATTATGTATTATGTATTATGTATTATGTATTATGTATTATGTATTATGTATTATGTATTATGTATTATGTATTATGTATTATGTATTATGTATTATGTATTATGTATTATGTATTATGTATTATGTATTATGTATTATGTATTATGTATTATGTATTATGTATTATGTATTATGTATTATGTATTATGTATTATGTATTATGTATTATGTATTATGTATTATGTATTATGTATTATGTATTATGTATTATGTATTATGTATTATGTATTATGTATTATGTATTATGTATTATGTATTATGTATTATGTATTATGTATTATGTATTATGTATTATGTATTATGTATTATGTATTATGTATTATGTATTATGTATTATGTATTATGTATTATGTATTATGTATTATGTATTATGTATTATGTATTATGTATTATGTATTATGTATTATGTATTATGTATTATGTATTATGTATTATGTATTATGTATTATGTATTATGTATTATGTATTATGTATTATGTATTATGTATTATGTATTATGTATTATGTATTATGTATTATGTATTATGTATTATGTATTATGTATTATGTATTATGTATTATGTATTATGTATTATGTATTATGTATTATGTATTATGTATTATGTATTATGTATTATGTATTATGTATTATGTATTATTGTTATGTAGAAATTTTGAGCCGCCCTCAAAATTATTCCAGTTCCCATATAAATCTCCAAATCTATTTATTTCTTAATATCAAAAAACCTTGAACCTTTAATGTCATATACACTAAGAGTGCACAGGGCCGGTAAACGACCCGTGCACAAGTTCTAAGTGTAACCTGAAACGCCAAGGGAAATTGGCAACAAATATTTAGCGCAATTTGCCTTGCGAAATTAATAAACGAAAGAAAAAAGCTCGTAAGCAGATTGCGCCAGTTTCAGGGCACTTAGAGAAAAGCCGACGGGTGCGTTTTTCCGGCCGGCGGCCTCGGCCTTGGGTCAAGCACCAGCAGGTGACTTTTGCACCAAGGTTGAAGGCCCGGAAGAAAAATGCAACCGACGGATTTTTCGAAAAGAAAGCATTAGGTAACTAAAGCACGATTGATTTTAAGATCGACGAGCACTGCTTCAACTTTGATCCGTGGCGGGCGGACAAAGGAAGTCTTGATTTCAAATTCGATCGCGGCGCGGCTCATAATTAATAAAAATAATTTAAGAAAACGCGGTCGGTGGTGGTTACGCTGGCACCGTGGCGGTTGCTTCGGCACCGTGGCGGCTGCCAGTTAAAAAACAGTTTGAACAGATAATAAAAATTTGAAATTAATAAATAAAAGTGAAAAAGACTAGTAAATATAAAAAACAAAATAAAAGTAAATTAAATAATGTTAAATTAAAATATCTATTTTTGTTGTTTATTAAATAAAGTTAAGAAAAAATAAACTAAAATTGTGCTAAAAACAATAATTGTGAGTGTTGTTTTTTTATAAAAATTTATTATGAAATCATTCAGTAAATAAAAAAAAACCCAGTGAGATATGAAAAATTTTAACAACAAAAAAATAAGAAAAAGAGTGTTGTTAATTAAAACAACAATTGGCGCAGCCGGTAGGATCTGGGTGAGGCCACAGAGTTAATACTTTGTCGATTGCGATTGACAAGGCCGACGACCTCGGATCCTCCAACGAATCTTCGCTCGGGGGTACTCAACTTTAGGTGCCTCTGCTCCAGGCGAGCACGCATTTACCCCCCTAAAGTTTTTACATCGCGGGACTTTTAGTGGGCTTCATCCCGGCCCAGGACAAAGTCCAGTAAGGACCAACAAGGGGACGATGAAATCACAGACACTCCTCCAACGTGGGATTTGAAAATACTTTCGGCCCTGCAGTTCCTGCGTTTCAACAATAAGTCTTCAAGAAATCCAACAAGTCAGTTCCTGCAAATGGTGAATGAAGTCGAAACCATTACCACCGGATTATTGTATGTAAAAGCTATATTAAAAAAAATCCTTATTATATTATTTTCTTATGTACAATCATATATTTAAATGCTATTTTGCATAAATAAGAAAAGCGGAACCGAATTCGATTCATAGTGTTAGTATATTCCAGAAATAATGCGTGTAGGTTAAAGCCGGAAATTCTATTAATTATAATTTACCTATATATAGTTTTACAAATGGATTGAAAACAAAGTAACAATAATGTTAAAGTATTCAGTGACAAAATGAAAGTTACAAATTGAACATACATGAGTCCATTTTGTTTTATATAAATCGACATACAATTATATTATTTTCGATATAATTGTGAATAATAAATACTATTAATAAATAACAGGACTAAAGAAACAATTTCAACATCTTTCGCTCATAAAATTTTTGCTGGACATTTTTTAATAATAATTATAAAAATAATAGTAAAAAAAAACACATTTCAATCCATTTGAAACGAAATAAATAAATAAATCAATAAACTACTGTGCGTATAGTTAATAATAAAAACAAAACAAAAATAATAATATCATTATAAAACACGCGTAGCCTATGATTAGCAATTTAATTCAGATAAGCTCGTATTTTCAGAATTATTACGGAAAATACACATATAAACTAATTATTTTTTTTCTTCACTATTTTAAATCATAAAAAAAAATTTTTCTTAATCTACTTTAGTTTTTACGCTAATTCGTTGCTTACTTAAACCTTAGATTACATTAATAATGTTACAACTTACTTGTAACCGATATATTTTATTTAGTTTATAAACAAACAAAACCACCCAGTAAAACTATTTTCTTGTTTTGGGTCAACATTTTTGGAATATGTACAACATCAAAAACGAAAAGTAATTATAACAACTAAAATGAACCTTTTCAAATTGAAGAAAAAGGTAATTTATATTTTGTTTTTGAAAAATATTTATTAAAGTATAAAAGAAAGATAGTAAGATTAACATTGTAAGGAAAACGCAGCACCCGCCACCAGAACCACCACCAACCGCGCTCGTTGCATATATAAATAACATAAATAAAAATATATGCGTTTAATAACAAATTTAAATAACAATACATATAACAAACGAACCTATATATTTATAAAAATATTATAAAAATAATATAAACACTATATAAAAATAAATATATTACATAGTTAACATTTATCCAAAAAAAAAAACAAACGTATATAAAAGCATATCTACTATAAAATTAACCTATGTAACCTAAGGTATATGGTATATAACAAACTTACATATATAACCATATGCATTATATAAACATACATAAATACTTTATAAAAACATATATTTAAATATATACTATATAATCGACATCTATAAACATATAAACTAAATAAGAAATACATACTAACATATATACTACATAATACATAAATAGAAAGATACATAAACCTATATACTTTAAGAAAAAGACATACAAACATTATACTATATAACCAACATATATATATAATAACATATTAACTTAATAACAAAAACATATTAATGTATGTATATATATCTGCTATAAAATATACATAAATAAAAATATATATACTATAAAATAAAACATACATACTATATAACCAAAATATATTAACATATTCAATATAAAATAAGCCTTTAATTAACATACATGAATTAATAAACATTTATAAGTATAGCTACCACATAAAACACTCATATAAACATATATATATTATAAAAAAGCCATATGTACTATATAATACACATAATATAATAATATATACTATTATAAACCTTCTTTTTAACACGCAGGTATATTATAAATAATTAACTTACATATTTACCAAATAACAAACATATATAAACATATTTACTATAAAAAACCATAAACCAAAAAATATTGTATGTTATATGTTATATACATATAATAAGATAAACATACATAAACATATATAAACATATATAAACACACATAAACATATATAAACATATATAAACATATATAAATAGATATAAACATATAAAAACATATATACACATCTATAAACATATATAAACATATATAAATAGATATAAACATATAAAAACATATATATACATAAACATATATAAACATATTACAAACATATATAAACATATATAAACATATATAAACATATGTAAACATATATACACATATATACACATATATAAACATATATAAACAGATATAAACATATAAAAACATATATATACATATATAAACATATATAAACATATACACACATGTATAAACATATATAAACATATATAAACATATATAAACATATCATATCATATCATATATACCGCATAACAAACTTGTATGTATCAACACGTACATATAATATAATAAACATGTATAATATATGGCCATCATATATACTGTATAATCAAGGATATCAAATATTTTAAAAAAACAAACTCTTCTTCTTCTTTGATCCGTTAGCTGGCGGTCCGAGCGGGACGTGGAACTTAGAAATCTAACTTTTACCATAATTTGGCCCAATCTCCTCGTTAAGCGAGATGAAAGTGATGCCATCGATTTCACTTAAAAAATCATCGCTGTCTTCATATATTTCTCTTTTGCAATTAAATAAACCCTCAAGATCTTTAGGTTACAATATTAAAAAAGAATAAGCTTCGACAAAACGTCACCATAGACCCTTCTCAAAAGTGCTCGCTACAAACGCCATACGGTAAAGGGAAGACTCTCGGAAGTTGCTAAGGAAACTTCAATTTGAAAACTCCAATTCCTTGCCCTTTCCAAATAGTGCAGAACATGCCAGAGATTCCCAAAGATGGCCTTCTAGGAAACGACTTCCTCTCCCAGCACTGCAACGTTGAGGGTCCTACCAAGACACTACGATTTCCTCGCACGGAAATTAATCCGGAAGAAATTACCATTCTATTACAAACCAAAACCACCAAACCGAAACCCAGAGAGCAGCAGGAGCAAACCCAAACCAGGGAGTCTCAGTTCGTAGAAGCCGAGACGACCCCCGGTGGTGTCTCCCAAGTACCCTCCGAGAGGAATACAAGCTGCCAATCTCAAGATGGGTCAAGGTTAGATAACAACCTTAACGGTTTCGAGACCAATGAAGACCTGAGACAAAAGGTAATCTTAACGGAATCTATTTGTATTCCAGGCCGGTCCCAGATGGTGGTACCAATACCATTAAGTTTAGAGGAAGAAATGCTCTGTAAAGCTCAAGAGCCCTGCGAGGGAGTATTCCTCGCGAATGCCCTCTTACCTTCTGGAAACCAAAGAGTGTCTGTTGGCCTCCTCAATGCTAACAACTATCCAGTAGCCCTAACGAGTCTAACTCTAACGCTCGTCCCCACAAATGGCTACTCTACAATACCACTCAATCCCAACCCTGCAAGTTCTAGCCCAAGGCTCTTTGTCAAAAAAGACAACGGCGAGTGCGGGAAACGACCAGTAACTAAAACCGGCACCCCACCGCTCAAAACAAGCCGCAAATGGCAGAAAAAACTAGGGGTCAAATCAAAACGGGGTCCCAAGAGCAGTGACCAGGAAGCCGCCAACTTACTACAAATCAGACATATATTCCCGGACTACGAAGACCCGGATGACCTAGCGCGCGCACAACGCCTTCAAAAAGTTGACGAGGAACTCAGCCTCGACCACTAACGACCGAAGAGAAGAGGTCCATAAAGTAACTATGTCACGAATACGCAGACATATTCCACTTAAAAGGAGATAAGCTCACTTATACAGAAGCTATCTCCCATGAAATTCCAATGGTCTATGACCAAATTGTTAACCAGAAAATGTACAGACTGCCCGAGACACAAAGGCAGGTAATTAACCGAACACTGTACAAGGCAGAACGCAACTACTCCACTATTTGCAATATATTGGCTTTTATCTCCACTTATACATAAGAGAATCATATTACTTTCATCTCCTAATCAAAGCTATCTTTACATACAACTCTACACTCTTTTTGGTTTTTCATTGACCTTCCTCTCCTTTACAATCTTCAAGTACGAGAATCGCTCTACTCCGTAGCGATTCTCTTGCTTCAGGGGGGAAGGAATGTTATGTAGAAATTTTGAGCCGCCCTCAAAATTATTCCAGTTCCCATATAAATCTCCAAAACTATTTATTTCTTAATATCAAAAAACCTTGAACCTTTAATGTCATATACACTAAGAGTGCACAGGGCCGGTAAACGACCCGTGCACAAGTTCTAAGTGTAACCTGAAACGCCAAGGGAAATTGGCAACAAATATTTAGCGCAATTTGCCTTGCGAAATTAATAAACGAAAGAAAAAAGCTCGTAAGCAGATTGCGCCAGTTTCAGGGCACTTAGAGAAAAGCCGACGGGTGCGTTTTTCCGGCCGGCGACCTCGGCCTTGGGTCAAGCACCAGCAGGTGACTTTTGCACCAAGGTTGAAGGCCCGGAAGAAAAATGCAACCGACGGATTTTTCGAAAAGAAAGCATTAGGTAACTAAAGCACGATTGATTTTAAGATCGACGAGCACTGCTTCAACTTTGATCCGTGGCGGGCGGACAAAGGAAGTCTTGATTTCAAATTCGATCGCGGCGCGGCTCATAATTAATAAAAATAATTTAAGAAAACGCGGTCGGTGGTGGTTACGCTGGCACCGTGGCGGTTGCTTCGGCACCGTGGCGGCTGCCAGTTAAAAAACAGTTTGAACAGATAATAAAAATTTGAAATTAATAAATAAAAGTGAAAAAGACTAGTAAATATAAAAAACAAAATAAAAGTAAATTAAATAATGTTAAATTAAAATTTCTATTTTTGTTGTTTATTAAATAAAGTTAAGAAAAAATAAACTAAAATTGTGCTAAAAACAATAATTGTGAGTGTTGTTTTTTTATAAAAATTTATTATGAAATCATTCAGTAAATAAAGAAAAAAACCCAGTGAGATATGAAAAATTTTAACAACAAAAAAATAAGAAAAAGAGTGTTGTTTTTTAATACAACATTATGTATTATGTATTATGTATTTTATGTATTTTATGTATTTTATGTATTTTATGTATTTTATGTATTTTATGTATTTTATGTATTTTATGTATTTTATGTATTTTATGTATTTTATGTATTTTATGTATTTTATGTATTTTATGTATTTTATGTATTTTATGTATTTTATGTATTTTATGTATTTTATGTATTTTATGTATTTTATGTATTTTATGTATTTTATGTATTTTATGTATTTTATGTATTTTATGTATTTTATGTATTTTATGTATTTTATGTATTTTATGTATTTTATGTATTTTATGTATTTTATGTATTTTATGTATTTTATGTATTTTATGTATTTTATGTATTTTATGTATTTTATGTATTTTATGTATTTTATGTATTTTATGTATTTTATGTATTTTATGTATTTTATGTATTTTATGTATTTTATGTATTTTATGTATTTTATGTATTTTATGTATTTTATGTATTTTATGTATTTTATGTATTTTATGTATGTTAGCAGGCTATGATGATGAAGAAGGCTGTTGTTACTAAGCAACATGAATTAATATTTTTGACAAAATACATTTCTTTGTTTTATGTTTTTTCAAAAGCAAATTAAACTTCGTTATATACGCTCGTATATGTATATCGCTCGAGAAATATTGTATTTAATTAAAATAAACTTCGTTAAACATATTTTGTGTTTTGCTATCTATTTATTCAACTTCACAAACCTCACTTGAGAACAAACATTTTGGTGCCGAAAACCCGGAATTTTATGAAAATTAGCGAAGAAAGAAGCAAAGAAAATTGGAATATGCAGTTTTAAAAAGCCTTTAGAAGAAAAAAGAATTGCCTGTAAGATAGGATTGCTGAATTTTTATTGAAAAAAGAAGCTGTTTGGAAAGCGGAGGCTTGGTCAGAACAACTTTTCGCCACATTGACTAATTACGCCACAGTAAGTCCGTTCCATTTTTATATTATATAATATTATATTATAACAAAAAGAATAAAATGGATGCCATAATGGATCAACAACGGACCTTAATGAAATATATTCAAAATTTCATTACAAACACCAATAAAACCGGTAAAGAATATGTAACTGAAAGTTTTATCCAAGCACGTGTCGATTTGTTAGAAAGTTATTGGGGTAAATTTCAAATGAAAGATGATCAACTTAGGGCTATAGCAGAAAGTTCTGACCTCGACAAAGAGTATTTTAAAGAGGAACAATACTCTAGCACAGAGATTATTTATTGTCAAGCTATTGGAACATTGAAAGATTATCTGCGTACTTTCAGTTCACATCCGTCGCAGCAAACGTCAAATACTACACAAAAAACAAACTTAACCCAGTTACATTCTTCCTCTCATTTGCCAAAAATTCAGCTACCTAAATTTGGAGGAGATTTAAAGGAGTGGCCAAGTTTTAAGGACTTATTTAATAGTTTAATTGACTCTAATCTTGAACTTAGTGGCTCTCAAAAGTTGTATTATTTAAAAACTTCTCTTTATGGTACAGCAGAGCAGCTTATGCGCAACATTGCAATTTCAGATGCCAATTATGAATCAGCATGGGAACTTTTATGCACTAGATTCCAAAATGAGAGATTGTTAGTGATGTCTCAGCTCCATAACTTAACCTCATTATCTTCTATGAGAAATGAAATGGCAATAGATTTGAAGACACTCTATGATGGCACAATTGAAGTAGTCAAATCGTTGCAGTCTTTAGATCGTCCGGTACACTATTGGGATGATTGGTTAGTTTTTATTACCTCGCAGAAATTAGATCCGTCAACCAGAAAGGATTGGGAAAACTCTCTGTGTTCCCCTACTAAAATGCCGACCTTCAATGAATTATTAACTTTTCTACAACATCGAGTCACCACTCTCGAATTAGTTGGTGTTACTTCGAATCGACCCAAAACCATAATCCAGAAATTCCCATTAAGGTCCTCGTCCATAAAAGTACATGTTGCAGCTCCGACGCATCAATGCCCTCAATGCAAGAAAAAACATTTACTATTATTTTGTCCAATTTTCCGACAATGTACAGTCCAGCAGCGACGTGACTTCATATTAAAAGAGAATTTATGCTTCAATTGTTTCCGAGCAAATCATTCCGCAGATCAATGTACCTCTCACTATCGCTGTAAAACTTGCAATCGACGACACCACACCATGCTTCATTTAGCTTCACAATCTGAACCTGTGAAATACACAGCCACTTCAGCGATCACCTCATACATAAGCAATGACAATCAAAATTTATCGAAAGATACTACATCACCAGATAAGCTCACATCTCTGAACACCAGCTTACCTCGAATCCCATCTACCATACTATTGGCGACAGCTCAAGTCATTTTAAGCTCATCGACTGGGAAATCAATCAAAATCCGTGCGCTCTTAGACCAGGGATCTAAAGCCACTTTCATCTCTTCTTCAGTAGCGTCATATTTAGAACTTCCAAAGAAGAAAGCTCATATCTCTGTGATAGGTATCAATGAAGCAGATGGAGGACTTGTAAAATCGATAGTTCCAGTTACTGTACGGTCATGCACCGATTCAAGGTTCTCGATGCAAATAATGGCATTCGTATTGCCTAAGCTCGCGAAAGTTGCATCTGTTCATCAAGTTCACACTATTGAACTGCCCCACTTACGTGGCTTACAGTTGGCAGATCCTACGTTTTTTGACAACACCAAAATTGATCTGCTTATTGGAGCCGATTTATTTAGCAGCATTTTGCAAGACGGGCTTCGCCAAGGCTCTCCTATTGCGCAGAAGACAACTTTTGGATGGGTATTATCCGGTCCTGTCGGTTGGTCCCCCGTTTCAAACAACTCGCTAGTAAATTCCTACCCCGCTTACTCCACTAGCAATTTAGAAGATATAGACCTCCTTCTTCAAAGATTTTGGGAAATTGAGGAAGTGCCGTCCACGAAGCCTATACTTTCTGAAGAAGAAGAGGCCTGTGAGAAATATTACCAAGAAACAACTAGACGTGAGGCAGATGGTAGATATGTAGTCCGGTTACCGATGAAATTGGCTTATCGCGATAATTTACCAATAGGAGAGTCTAGAACATATGCAGTTCAAAACTTTCGTCAACTGCAAAGGCGCTTTATTTCAAAGCCGACATTACAAGAGCGGTATATACAATTCATGGATGAATATCATCAACTGAATCATATGGAGTTACTATCAAGTACAAAACCTCGGACAGATTCAAAATGTACATACTATTTACCATACCACGGAGTACTCAAAGAATCTAGTATCAGTACCAAACTCCGTGTAGTCTTTAACGGATCAAAAAAGACAACAAGTGGTGTCTCTTTAAATGAATGTTTAGCGGTAGGGCCAAAGCTTCAAGCTGATCTTTCGGCTATAGTACTTAGGTGGAGACGACACACGGTTGTTCTTGCTGCAGACATTAGGATGATGTACAGGCAAATTAAGGTTGATGCTGAAGATTGTGATCTTCAAAGGATTGTATGGAGTAAATCCCCCGATAAACCAGTGCAGGATTTCCGACTCCTTACGGTCACATATGGGACTACACCAGCTCCATACCTTGCGATCCGAACGCTGTTGCAATTAGCTGAAGACGAGAAAGCAAGATTTCCACTAGGATCTGAAATTTTACGAAGGGATTTTTATGTGGATGATGTTTTGTTTGGAGCCGACGATGTTGAATCTTTAATGGAAGCACAAAATTCATTAATTAACATACTCACGGCGGGCGGATTTCATCTGCATAAATGGGCGTCAAATTCAACAGCTGCTCTTCAAAATATCAATCTTCAACAATCACCTACTGAGTTAAATCCAACCAAAGACAACATCATTAAAACTCTTGGCCTGTTCTGGAATACAGACACCGATTCTTTTGGATTTCGAGTTACTTTAGGCGAATTACCTTCCGTTCTCACCAAACGCACACTGTTGTCCGACATATCCAAGCTGTACGATCCGTTAGGTTTTCTTGCTCCTACCATCATACTAGCGAAAACATTGTTTCAAAAGTTATGGCTTCTTAAACTAGAATGGGATACGCCGTTACCTGACAATATAGCAAACACTTGGATTCACTTTCGGCAAGAATTAGGATATCTTGAGAACTGCTCAGTTCCCCGATGGATTGGCAGCAACGCGGCTGTACAAGGTTATGAAATTCATGGATTCTCTGATGCTTCTGAAACCGCTTATGCTGCTGTCGTTTACATGCGAACACTACACGACTTAACAAACATCCAAACATCGTTGCTCTATGCAAAGACGAAGCTTGCTCCAATCAAACGGATGTCTATTCCAAGGCTTGAACTCATGGGAGCTCATCTACTTGCACGATTGGTAAGCTATACTAGAAATTCATTACAATTAGACAGAGAACATATTCCCATCTATTGCTGGACGGACTCCACCACTGTCCTTACTTGGCTTACATCACACCCATCTAAATGGAAAACTTTCGTAGCGAATAGGGTCAGCTATATCCATGGACTAATTCCTAACGTAAAATGGCGATATGTTCCGACTTCATGCAACCCTGCAGATTGCGCTTCACGAGGTTTACATGCTCGTAATATTAAATCGCACAGCCTCTGGTGGGAAGGGCCTACATGGCTAAGAATGTCTTCCTCGACTTGGCCACAAAATCCAGCCCGACAAGTTCCATCAGCAGAACTAAAGTTAGAAGCAAAAGCAACGATTCTAAGCGCAGCCAGCACTGTGCACACCCCTGATCAATGGGACATTACATCCAGATACTCGTCGTTGAATCGATTACTTCGAATCACTGCCTGGTGTATGAGATTCATTCATCATTGTAAAGTACCTGCTAATCAAAGAACTTCAGGCAATTTGAAAGGATCTGAACTAACTAACGCTCTTTATACATTGGTTCAAAAGGAACAAGATATATGGTACCCAACGGAGTACAAACAATTGTCAAGAGCACAGCCGTTATCTAATAATAGTTCTATTCTGCGTTTGTCACCAATATTTGATAGCGAGACAAAAACTATTCGAGTCGGAGGAAGGCTTCGAAACTCGTTATTGCCTTACGATTTCAAACATCCGTTGCTTCAATCAAAAACCAGTTCATTAACCAAATTAATCATATTGGACGCACATGAAAAAACGCTACATGGTGGGCTTACATTAACTATGAATTTTATACGTCAACGATTTTGGATACCGGGACTAAAGGATCTCGTGAGAAACTCCATAAAGCGCTGCATAAAATGTTTTCGTCAGCGGGCGACTAGCCAACATAAATTAATGGGAGATCTTCCAGCGGATCGAGTCCAGCCAAATCGACCTTTCTCCAATACTGGATTAGATTACGCAGGACCAATCCTCGTACGCTACGGACCTGGACGTGGAAGACCTGCACACAAAGCTTATGTCGCATTATTTGTTTGTATGGCCACGAAAGCTCTGCACGTCGAGCTGGTTTCCGACTTGACTACAGAAGCCTTTATAGCTGCATATAGACGCTTTACATCTCGGCGTGGACCTTGTAAAAGAATCTATAGTGATAACGGAACCACCTTTGTGGGTGCTGCGAAGGCATTAAACATTCAGCTAGCTCGATGCGTTTCTCAACTACCGGAAGAATTCACAGCTTTATTAGCTTCCCAAGGTACAGATTGGTGCTTCATACCGCCTCGCGCTCCCAACTTTGGAGGTTTATGGGAAGCTGGTGTGAAAAGCATCAAACATCATCTGCGAAGAGTAGTGGGTGCATCTACACTTACTTTCGAAGAAACCACTACCTTACTTGCACAAATAGAAGCCTGCGTTAATTCTCGACCTTTGTATCCCATGAGCTCGGATCCCGACGATCTTGAGTGTTTAACACCTGGTCATTTTTTGATTGGCTCGAATTTGTTAACTGTGCCAGAACCATCGCTGGAGGATCTCAACATCAATAGACTCTCCAGATGGCAACTCACTCAGCAAATTTATCAGCATTTTTGGCGTCGCTGGTCCAAAGATTATTTAAATAATCTCCAACAACGTACCAAATGGATGACAACATATCCACATATAAAAACAGGCCTCTTGGTGTTAATTCGCGATGATCAACTACCACCTTCTACTTGGGCGCTAGGTCGCATCAGCGAAATTCATCCCGGTGCTGATCACCTTGTTCGTGTTGTTACTGTCAAGACTAAGGATACTTATATCAAACGTCCACTTAATAAACTCTGCATATTACCAATTTCAGCAGAAGCAGACACTATTGGGCGAATTCCGTCAAGGCGGGCGGAATCTCCAAGCAAAGCTACCACTATTTCGACCACAGGCCGAGGCGGGCGGTAATGTTAGCAGGCTATGATGATGAAGAAGGCTGTTGTTACTAAGCAACATGAATTAATATTTTTGACAAAATACATTTCTTTGTTTTATGTTTTTTCAAAAGCAAATTAAACTTCGTTATATACGCTCGTATATGTATCTCGCTCGAGAAATATTGTATTTAATTAAAATAAACTTCGTTAAACATATTTTGTGTTTTGCTATCTATTTATTCAACTTCACAAACCTCACTTGAGAACAAACAATGTATTTTATGTATTTTATGTATTTTATGTATTTTATGTATTTTATGTATTTTATGTATTTTATGTATTTTATGTATTTTATGTATTTTATGTATTTTATGTATTTTATGTATTTTATGTATTTTATGTGTTTTATGTATTTTATGTATTTTATGTATTTTATGTATTTTATGTATTTTATGTATTTTATGTATTTTATGTATTTTATGTATTTTATGTATTTTATGTATTTTATGTATTTTATGTATTTTATGTATTTTATGTATTTTATGTGTTTTATGTATTTTATGTCTGACAGTACGCCTACAATAGAATTTGAAGCATAAACTTGAAAACAATTTTTTTACATGGTTACTTTCAATTGCCAAAGTCTAAGAAAACACGTGTCGGACTTGAGCGATCCCGCAATTAATTCAAGCAATATTCTGTTTTTATCAGAAACCTGGTCAAACGATGATGAAAATATTGACATCCAGAATTTTGATTGTATTGCGAAATTTAAGCGTAGAAATGTTAGATCAGCAGGAGTGGCAATTTATCGGAAATCAAATGATACCTCGAATATAGTAACTTCGAACATGGACATCCTATTGCGACATATTCGTGAAGTCGATATTGGTCAATCATCAATTGGTGATATATGTGCTGCTCACTGTGTTTTGGACGATGGAACAAACATCATAATGGCAGTTGTTTACATTTCGCCCAATAACGCAGTTAAAAATATCATAAAGTTTATATACAAAAGACTTATGATTTACGGTCGAGTAGGTTCTGAAGAATTAGGAGAAAACTATCATACGTTGCCACTAATTTTAGCAGGAGATGGACAACTCTTGGTAAACTTTCTACGAGATAAATTAGAACTGCAAATGAATAATAACCGTAATGAGCCAACTACAAGACATGGAACAACAATCGATGCAGTTTTTTTAGATATCTGTCTAATTTTAATTCGAAAATATATGTGTCTTATTTCTCGTACCATAAGCCTATTGTATCGGTTTTTCCATTAACCACAGTAATTACTGATGTGTCCAATAATGAAAATAATGAATAATAATGAATAAAAATAAAAGATCTTTGCAAAAATATTTATTTACCAATGAAAACATGAAATAAATTATAATATTTGTAGGAAATTAATATATGTATACTAGCTGGGACCCGGTGCGCCTACGCTGCACCCATAAGTCAATAGTAAACAATAAAAACCATCCATTGACTTAATATTTTTCGAGATATGAATTTTACACAGATGAAATGCCTCAAAGAACATGGGTCTTGCGTCGGCCGCCATGAATCGGTATATTGAGTCTACTACATTGCTTATTGTATTCTACGTATCATACCCTTTCATTTGATACCCATGTTGAGGGGATTGTGAAGAAAGTGGTAATCCGGCCTCTTTAGACGGCCGCCATGGATCTAAAGATATATTTTGTATACTACATTGCTTATTGTATTCTACTTATCATACCCTTTCATTTGATACCCATGTCGAGGTGGTTGTGAAGAAAGTGGTACCCCGCCCTCTTGAGACGGTCGCCATGGATCTAAAGATATATTTTGTATACTAAATTGCTTATTGTATTCTCCTTAACATACCCTTTCATTTGATACCCATGTTGAGGTGGTTGTGAAGAAAGTGGTATTCCGGCCTCTTGAGACGGCCGCCATGGATCTAAAGATATATTTTGTATACTACATTGCTTATTGTATTGTACTTATCATACCCTTTCATTTGATACCCATGTCGAGGTGGTTGTGAAGAAAGTGGTAATCCGGCCTCTTGAGACGGCCGCCATGGATCTAAAGATATATTTTGTATACTACATTGCTTATTGTATTCTACTTATCATACCCTTTCATTTGATACCCATGTCGAGGTGGTTGTGAAGAAAGTGGTACCCCGCCCTCTTGAGACGGCCGCCATGGATCTAAAGATATATTTTGTATACTACATTGCTTATTGTATTCTACTTATCATACCCTTTCATTTGATACCCATGTCGAGGTGGTTGTGAAGAAAGTGGTACACCGCCCTCTTGAGACGGCCGCCATGGATCATTTTAGTTTCAATAGCGTCATGGCCTACCTATTGTTTGACAGCTGCGTAAATTTGAAATTTTCATTAAATGTAATGATTCAATTTAATGACAATTTTACATTTGTCAAACAATAGGTAGGCCATGAAGCTATTGAAACTAAAATGAAGTGAAAATTCCTAAAATTACCATTTTTGTTTGGATTTTGCAGCTGTTTTTTTGGTTAAAGGTATAAAAAATAGCCTACGACCTATTCTCAGACCTACCAAATATACACCAAAAATTTCATGCAAATTGGTCAACCCGTTTCGGAGGAGTACGGTAACAAACACTGTGACACGAGATTTTTATAGATATAGAAGAAGATGTACATACATGTATATATTGTACACACACCCATATATATATATACACAGCAGATGGAGCGAAAGAAGTTTCACTTCAGTCGTGTGGTCATAAGCACACTCATTTTTTTTTTAAATAAATTAAAGTAAGTTTTTTTCAAAAAAATACCACTGTTTAGCTTTGATATGATGAAGGGCTAAGGTCATGATGGCTTAGCGGCGGACGATGGTTCTCGCTCCGGAAATTTGTTTTCAGGTACCCGACTCACTGTGTATGTGTTCACGACGTCCGCCATGAAGGGTGGCGCTCCCAGCTGATAATGCATTTAAGTATTTTAGACGGTACCTCCGGAGTCTCTCAACTCCACGACCCCCCCGGCGAGCCAGCCCTACTCTTGAGACTCGGGGTACTGCCTTGTGAATTTTCAGGCGATTCTTTGTCCAAAATTATTTTTGTGTGTGCATCGACGGTTGGTCTCTTCGGGCAACCAACCCTAGGTGCACAGCACAGCTGGCGCCAAACGCAGGCTTTTTGGCCCATAACAGTCCTGCACGGACCTTATTTTTTATGATAGCAAAATTGTTTTCGGTATGTTTGGCATACCAAAGAGGTCTTCACGGCTTAAGTTAGTACCGCTATGACTTAGTCCCTACCCTTTTCTTTGATTGATTCTGTCTAAATTTTGAGTTAATTCTATTTTGCTTTAACCTTTCGGCTAATTCGGTAGCTTCTTCTGTTTTTTTTGTAATGCTTTCGAACCCTGCTTGCCTTCACGTCTTGCTAACAGGCGTGTGATTGTCTGGCTATGCGTGAAGGTGGAGTCAGGGGGGCCTCCTATCCTGTTTCTTGGTCGGCGGCTCTGGTATCAGGCGTGATACCGCCTGCCACTGCGTCAGTCCGAGAGCAGGATTCTAAATTTTTTTCTTTCTTCAGATGGACTTTGGAGATGTTACGCGGGCTACCGTCTCTGGTAACAGGCGTCATACCGCCTGCCACTGCGCCTCGTGGACATCTTTGGAATCCATTCGATCCATTATTTTTTTTGCTTTTTCTTTTCGATATGTGGTCGAAATTTAGTGATGGCATCGTGTTGGTCTGCCGGGGTGCATCTCTTGGATGTAGCACGGGCTCCGTCTGGCTAACAATCTTTGCGCTTGGCACTGCGCCCCGTGGACATTATTGAGAGTCATGCCGCCTTTCTCCACCTGCCTTGCTTTTAGATTATTTTTCTTCGCTCTTCCGTCTGTCCCTCCCTGCTGATTGAATTTCCGTGGTGTAGCTCAGTGTGGTTGGACAGGGGATAGAGTTGACAGATGTCCGAATTCTTTTTATTTTAGGAAGAAGTTTCCATAATTTTCCGTGAGTGTTGCCTTTCGGGTGACGTATAGTACCGGTCATGGGACGGGGTCTCTTTTGGGGAGGATGGTGCTAGTTCTTCTGGCTCCATCCCCCTTAATGAGCCCTTGTTCTGAAGATTAACCTTGCTTCGTCAATGAAGTAGGGGTAGTCTGAGGTTCATCCGGGGTCTTCGATGGCACTCTTGATGGTGGCTTTAGAATTTTTTTTGGGTAGTTTAGATCATTTAGTGTCTGGTTTCACGGTCTGTAGGTTAAGTCGTTGATCCAGTACGGAGTTTAAGTTTTATATTTAAGTATTGTTGGTAGGACATAGAGCCACCACTGACTGCCATCGTTGACTTCGCCCGCCAATATTTTTCGGGGCGAGAGAGATCGTTCCGCTGCGGCCATGCATACTTACATATATATTCTTTTGTGTCCCATTTTATAAAGAGAGTTTTGTTTTGCTTATTCTTGCATTATTGTTATTGCATAATTCTTAGTACGTTTTATTGTTGAACTAGATAATAAATTTTGCAACTGTTGGATAATAGTCCTTGATTAGATTGGGTGGCTGCGACCTCAGGGACTAGGTGATAAATTCTAAATTCTTCAATTCCTAAAGCCATAAGTTCTGGTCAAGAAGATGCCCGTTACTCGAAGTAAGAAAGATACCATCTCGGGGAATTGCGAAAACGAAGATTTCGAAGGGGCTCAAGGCGGTTCGCATCGCGAAGCCGAAGATCAGGTCGCGGTAGTCCGAGCGTTGACGGAGCAAATGGTAGTCCTCCAGCAGGAGCTGGAACAGTTGAGAGTGGACTCACGTCCGCCGACAGACCATGCCGCTGTACAAAACCATGGCGACAAGGCAAATATGGAGCAAGCAAGTTCGCTATTAAGTCGGGATACTACACGGTTCGAGACTAAGCGGAAGTCTCCGGTTTCATCCTGGAACATCAGGTTCTCCGGTGGTAACGATGCGTTGTCAGCGGAGGAGTTTTTGTTCCGGGTTGAACAAAGGGCCCGAGATGACTGGGTCAGCCAGGCAGAGGTATGTCGACATATCTCGGCTCTCTTAACGGGAAGAGCTGAAGAGTGGTACTGGTCCCAGTTCCGTCGACAAGTGTCTGACTCCAATTGGGATGAGCTGAAGAGTCGCCTCCTTCGACAATTTAGGCGGGGGGAATCGGACTTTGAGCTGATCAAGCAGCTATTGGAGCAGCGACAACACTCCAGCTCGTTCGATGAATATGTAGCTAATATGGTGTCTTTGTACAACCGAATGACAAATCCAATGCCCGAGTCCGAATTGGTGGAGTTAGTAATACAAAATCTAAATGGACCCTTAGGCTCGGTGGTGATAGGGCAGCATTTCACAACCATGCATCAACTACGCGAAGTATGCCTCCGCGCAGAACAGTGCAGAAGCAGAAACGGCTCGAAAGAAGACCTGGCCCGAGTATACACGAGGTCGAGTTCATGTCTCCCTACTCCGATTCAACCTTACCTGCGCAAGACCTACAGTTCCCAGTGGACGAAATCCACTCCAAATCCACTCCGGTCCCAAATAGACGGCCTATTCTGTGTTGGAATTGTCGGCAACAGGGCCATCCGTTCATGGACTGCCCCTCGGCGACTCGCGGTTTGTTTTGCTGCCGGTGTGGCAGACCGGGAGTTGTAACACCCAGATGTCCCCTATGTCAGGGAAACCGGTAGCAGGGTGCGAGGCCAAACGGGAGCCCGCGCTCGAACTAAGTTCGCCCGTAACTTCACCTGACATACTCTATCCCGATACTTCTATTATAAACGACTTCACGTCATTCGATTCTCTTCCCTCTTTTCCCTCTCAGGAGGTCAAACTTTCCTTTATTTCCCGTTGGAAGAGATATATCTCCGCTCGCAACCGCATCTTTTCGGAGCCTCCTTTGGTGGACTCCCTTAAAACCCCTCCCAAAATCAGGATGCGAGCTAAGGAGAAGCGACACCTTTCGCAAAAATTTGTTTCTGCATTCATCTCAGACTTGTCAGATAACCGTCCTTTTGCAAAGGTTGTATTATCTAACGAAGAGGTCAATGGCTTATTAGACAGTGGTGCCAGTATCAGCTGTCTGGGAAGAGATGCCGAATCGTTTCTGGCAGGCCACCCCGAAGTTACTGTCTACTCTTTGCAAACTTGTTTGCAAACTGCTGACGGGGCTCTGCAGAGAATCCTGGGTTATATCAAGGTTCCAGTCTCCTTCGGAGGACGGACCCATGAGATGACCATCTATGTGGTGCCCAGTCTCAGTCAGAGACTGTATCTCGGGATCGATTTTTGGAAACTATTCGACATCGCTCCCCATCTAGTCTGCTGCGAAATAAAGGCTCCATCCATACCTGCTAAAATGCACGACTTAACGTCCTTGCAAAGCGAACGGTTGGAGCAGGTCAAGGCCAGGTTCCCCTTTTTCGATGTCTTAGGACTGGAAAAGACCCACCTGGAAGAACATATTATCGACACTGGTGACTCCGTTCCCATTAAGCAGAGGCACTATCCTGTCTCACCCGCTATTCAACATCTGATGTATGGCGAGTTGGACAGGATGTTGGCTCTGGGGGTAATTGAGCCATCTAACAGTCCCTGGAACTCTCCAGTGGTACTAGTTCGAAAACCAGGTAAGGTCCGCCTGTGCCTTGACTCTCGTAAGGTCAACAGTGT
This sequence comes from Thereva unica, assembly GCA_949987705.1. Lineage (NCBI taxonomy): Eukaryota > Metazoa > Arthropoda > Insecta > Diptera > Therevidae > Thereva > Thereva unica. Next base: position 22,206 of record CATLJY010000220.1, on the reverse strand, counting down.
CACTGTTAAAGACGCCTATCCTCTTCCGCACATTGATGGTCTTCTTGGTCGTCTTCAAGACACCAAGTTCATCACTAGTTTAGACCTGAAGGACGCCTTCTGGCAAATCCCTCTCGAGATGAAGTCGCGTGAGAGGACAGCTTTCACTGTCCCAGGTCGTCCTCTGTACCAGTTCACAGTTATGCCTTTCGGCTTATGTAATGCCCCTCAGCGCATGTGTCGCTTGATGGATAAAACCATCCCGGGCCATTTACGTGAGAACGTCTTTGTTTATTTGGACGACGTTCTCATAGTTTCACCTGACTTTGATTCCCATTTGCGACTTCTAGACGAAGTCTCCAGCTGTCTCCGTCGTGCTGGGTTGACCATCAATCTGGAAAAAAGCAAATTTTGTGTGACTGAAGTCAAGTATCTGGGCTTCATAATTGGTGATGGGACGCTGAAAACGGATCCTAATAAGGTGACGGCCATTAGGGAATTCCCAACTCCGAAGTCTCATAAGCAGACCAGGAGATTTCTGGGTATGACCGAATGGTATCAGCGTTTCATCCCCAATTATGCGAGCGTGGCTTCTTCAATCACGGATTGTTTGAAGAATAAAACTTTTAAATGGAATGATGAGGCCCAGCAGTCGTTCGAGACATTAAAAGAGCTGATGACTAAGGCTCCCGTACTAGTCACTCCAGATTTCTCTAGGCGTTTTTATATTCAGTGCGATGCTAGCAGGACTGGTGTAGGTAGTGTGCTCTTTCAAAAGGACATGGATGGAGGAGAACATCCGATTGCTTATATGTCCAAAAAGCTGAATGGAGCACAACGAAACTACACCATTACTGAGCTTGAATACTATGCAGCCGTACTGAGTGTAAAGAAGTTTAGAGCATATGTTGAGGGTCAGGCTTTCACGATCGTCACTGATCATGCTAGCTTGAAGTGGCTCATGGGCCAAAAGGAGCTCAGCGGCAGATTAGCAAGGTGGAGTTTAAAGCTGCAGGGGTTCGAGTTCAAAATCGAACATCGCAAAGGTAGCCAAAATGTGGTTCCTGATGCTCTATCGCGCATGAATTGCGTCGATGATCTATCCTTCTGTCGGGACGTAGACTTAGACTCACCGTCCTTCAAGTCCCCCGATTATTTACTACTGGGTGAACAGATCCTACAAGCCTCACTGCAGTTACCAGACTTGCGTGTCTCGGATGGGTATGTATTCCATCGTACATCCCAACGTACCGGAGATCCTGTTGTCGATAATCTTATCTGGAAGTTATGGGTCCCCTCTGGATTAATTTCGTCTCTCATTGAGTCAGCTCACTCGCCTCCGCACTCCGCACATGGCGGTGTGGCAAAGACAATAGACAGACTAAGGGTCAAGTACTATTGGCCGGGAATGGCTTGGCAGGTTAGAACCTTTGTGTCACAATGTGACATTTGCAAAGCCACTAAGTCGTCCAATTCGATATTGCGACCACCAATAGGGCAACCCATGGAGGTTTCCAATCCGTTTCAATTCTTGTACATAGATTTCATGGGTCCGTACCCCCGGACTAAGAAAGGTCATACCGCGGTCTTCGTAGTCTTGGATGCATTCAGCAAATTCGTGTTTCTTCATCCAGTAACGGCGGAAACCTCGGCGACTGCCATACATTTTCTTGAGAAAACTGTGTTTCACACTTTTGGAGTGCCGGAAACCATTTTCTCAGACAATGGTCGGCAGTTCACCTCGCGGGAGTTTTCTAAGTTGCTGGGTGATTATGGCGTGAAAAATGTGCGCACAGGCATATATTCCCCGCATCCAAATGCCGCAGAGAGAGTAAATAGATCCGTTCTCGCTGCTATTAGGGCATATCTGAATGAAGACCAAAGAAAGTGGGATAAAAATCTTACCTCTATTGAATGTGCTCTCCGGAGTACTCTTCATGAGGCAATCGGTGTGTCCCCTTATCAGGCCCTGTTCGGGCGTCACATGATTCTTCATGGATCGGCTTATCCGGTTCTGAAGAAGTTGAACGTCTTTCGAGACGGAGACATATCGCATTTGCCCGTATCAGATCGCCTACAATTGCTTCGAGAGCGGATCGAACTTAGCCTCGTTGCAGCGCATTCCAGACACGAAAAACGCTACAACTTACGTTGTCGAGGGGTTGATTTTCACCCGGGACAAGAAGTGTTCCGGAGAACATTTCTTGTCAGCAAGCGAGCAGACCCAAATTGGCTGATAAATTCGTGAAATCGCGTATAAAGAAACGAATTGGGAGTAGTCTGTACGAATTGGAGGACTTGCGTGGTAAGCTTCTGGGCACATACCATGCCAAAGACCTGCGACTTTAGTACCACGACGAAGCAAGCTCGTTTCTCAGTAGCCCTAATAAGGCATCTCGCCGGCTTCACCGGTTAATAATAGGGTGCCTTTGGTCCGCTTAGGTAGCTTCCCTAGCGGATGGTACACCTCTTAGTTTTCTTGGTTGTCTGGGGCCAAGTTTCAGGTTATATTATAGCAGGGGCTGCCAGACCAGTTTCCTACTGAGGCAAGGTCCCCTCAGACAATTTCAAGTGTCTCGAGCTGTCTTGTGAGTCTCTACCGGCGGAATATCTCCTTGCGACTCACCAGAGGAAGTCGAAGGCAATGTGGCATTGCTGGAGATTTAATCCGATGAATCGGAAGGTGATGTTATTCGAGTGGTAGGGTTGAGGTTAATAGGGACTCGGAAGGGACAATATGGTATTGTTTTTGGCCAAATGCTTGTTCCTCAAAACTGTTCTCCGGGAGACCCACCAGCATTTGCAGAGGACACCAGCTGGACCACTTCAACTTCTTTTGGAAAACCTTTTCCTCCATTTTTTGTCTTTTTCCTCCACTCAGTAAATATTTTTTTTGAGCCCGGCTAGCTCAGTTGGTAGAGCATGAGAATCTCAGGGTCATGGGTCGAGCCACACGATAGCTGAACCAACTGGTGAATACAGTAGAAGGAAAGCCGTTTGAATTTTTTCGGCTCCACACCCCCTCGCGAGTCGGTCCTGTAGAGCCGCGGTTGTAACGGCAGGCTTAAATAAAATAAAAAAATAAAAAAACAAACAATCACCCGTTAGTAATAATAAAGAACAAAAAAATCACCCTTTATCCACTGGATAATAAATTTTTTTCACGGGGAAAATTAAAAATAACAGTAAGTCTAGAAATTCGGAAGAAAAACAAGGGAGTCGATTTTGATGAGAGATAGGAGTCAGAAGTAAAGTTTTTGGTTTTTTTGGAAAAGTATTTTGAGAAAAAAAAATAAGAAAATAAATTTTGTTAAATTTTTTTGAAAAGAAAACTAAAGAAAACAAATAAAGATATAAAGGGTGTTGAGTTTTTTTAAATAAAAAAAAAAGAAAAAGTAACAAAGATAAAAGGTGTTTTTGAAAAAAATTTTAGAAAAAAAGAAAAAAATTTGTGTTGGCCGAGACTGCAAAAGGAAAAACGCAGCTGATATTATATAATTTTGAAGAGATCCGATGATATTTGCAGTAACAAAAACAAGACAAACCCGGAAGGAGTAACTAGGGTTATAAAAATGGATATATTTTTTTGAAGAAGAAGGAAGCAGACGGAGTTATCATGAGTTAATATACAAAAAAAAAAAACTGAAGATAAATTTGGAATTTCTGCGCTAGGAGCAGGAGGCAGGAGGAGGAAATAAGGAGGTTTGGAGGTTACACCAGTGAAAAAGCGACAAGAAAAGAGCTCGTTAAGAAGAGAGAGCAACGGGTCCCATTCCCAAGGAAATACCTAGATGCATAGGTTGACCGGATGGATTATCAAATTTATAGGCTGCTGTATAAAATCTAAATAATTTGTTTTTTTGTTGGCGTAGTTCTTAATTTATAGGGGACTAAGTCCTATTTTCACTAACTAATTTTATTGAGTTAAATAATAACCATATATATGTAATGGCGATAGAATTTTTTTTGCATGACAGGAATACGATCCATATCTTTGTAACTAAGAAAATTGCACAGCACACAATGTAATATATATATCTAAATTTTCGTTTGCAAATGATTTGATGAAGTAAGTATTCTCTCTCGAGAGCATATGGAGCATGTTAAGAAGTCGGTTCTTCTTTTTTTTACTAAAAGTGTATGCTACATAACTAATAGTTGAATACTGAATATTAATATACTATTGAATACTTTACAACTTTTCCTTTGTACTTCATTTAGTCGTGATTAACGTCAAGCATTGTGTATGTAGGCCTACCTGTAGGTGTAGAATGTCATCTGCTCAATTTGTTACACTCGCGCTAATTTTCATCTACTAATCCAGTGTCAAGTGATGAAAGAGGTTCCCATCTATTGAAAGTTACTCGATTTTAGTTGAGTTATATATGAATTCTGATGACACACTTAAAATTAGTTAGATGAAAATTCGAATTCAATAATGGAGTGAATGCTCCCTCCGTAGTGTGGCCCACCCGAGGTTTAGGAATTCCCCCCCCAGGCAATTGTCACCCTATTAAAATTTCCTTTTCGATCCATGTGGAGTAGCTCCGGACCATGACCAGCGACCACTTCCTTTCTATTTCTGTGCCCCCCTCTAGTTAGCCCTTTACGGTTTTCTCCACCCTTATCGCTTTTTCTTATTCTTGTATAGGCACGAGTTTTCTTTCAGTGTAACTGCAACCCAGTTCTTGCTTCCCCGTACCGCGGACCCAACCCAATCCGGCGAGCCAGTTTGCGCAGCGCAAGTCGTGCCGACAACCGGTGCTGCGGATGCATTTCTCTGCGATACCCTCCCGGAGATCGAACCGTCCAATCCACCTTCTGCTTGATCCCTTCCCCGATTTCTTTTGTAACGAAAGTCTTTCTTGGCCTTTATGGCAGTTTTCTTTCTTCGTGCCCTGGCACACAGTAACCTCATAGAAAGTTACAGCTAGGTGAAACGATAAAGACCCTGTCGGACTACATTGCATCTAGAAGCAATGTATCAAACGTGATCCACGGACACATAAAGGACCTCAGGGCTGATTATTTAGAGGCAAAGGAGGAGGCCATAAAGATAGTTAAGGAGAAGATGGAGATGGCGACACAAACTACGCCAGAAGCTCCTAAAGTAAGAGTCGCGGTAAAAAGGAAGGTTGGGGAAGCTAAAGACCCACACACTGCCGATAAAACTGGAGAATCCCATAAACGCCAACGGGATAGCAACAAGGAAGTGCAAACCGCACACAGCGCCCCAAAGAGAAACAGAGGGGGAAATAAAGAAAGAAAACCCCAAGAAGAGCGAGGGGCCGTTAAGATAACGGTGGGCACCCCCATGGAAGAAAAGTCCTCCGAAAAGAAGAGCTCCGCTTGGACTAAAGTGGAGAACAAAAAAGCGAGGAAAAGAAAGAAAAAGAAAAAAGAGGACAGAAAGTACCACAAAAAAGAAAGACCTGACGCGCTGATTATAACAGCGACTAGTGGGACGTCGTATGCGGACATCCTACGAAAAGTCAGGACAAATGCTTCCCTTACGGAGTTGGGGAATAGGGTCATGCGCATTAGAAGAACTCAAAAGGGCGATCTTCTAATGGAGCTGTCGGCTGGCGAGGGAAAGACGGAAGATCTTAAGCAAAAGATCAAGACGTCAATCGGGGAGGCGGCAGAGGTTAGGGCAGGTACCAACCGCGTGTTAATCAAGTGCAGGGATCTGGACGAGATTACCACTAAGCTGGAGGTATGCGAAGCGCTGCGGGAGCAGCTGAAGCTGACGGAGGTGCAGGAGGAGGACATTAGAGTAAGGAAGGCATATGGTGGTACGCAGACGGCCATACTAAGCCTTCCGGTCGCTAGCGCAAAAAAGGCACTTGCGGCGGGGAAGGTTCGCATCGGCTTGGTTATTTGCCGGATACGGGAGACAACAGCACCAATTAAGTGCTTCAAATGTTTTGGGATAGGTCATATCGCTACGAAATGCACCAGCGCTTAGAACATGAAGGAGCTATGCTGGAGATGCGGGGAGGGGGGACATATTGCTAAGAACTGCAATAAGAGCCCTAAATGTCTCCTATGTAAAGGAGATAAGGGTAAGGGCGAGCACCACGCTCACGCTACGGGGAGTAATAGATGCCCACTGTACAGGGCAGCAGTCCAAAGAAGTCGAAGTCGAAGATAAGGTTCATACAGATTAACTTGAACCACTGTCAAGCGGCACAAGATTTGCTGGCACAGACAGTTTTCGAGGAAAAAATCGACGTCGCAATCGTCTGCGAGCAGTATAGAAACCTGCACAGCGGCGTGTCTGGATAAACGATAGCAGCGGCACGTCAGCGATATGGACGTGCGGGAGCCGAGCCATGGAAGATACCATGAGAAGCCCAGAGAATGGCTTCACGCGGGCAAAAGTAGGCGGAATACACGTCTACAGCTGCTATGCGGCGCCAAGCCTGACACTAGACGATTACGAGTCGATGCTGGATAGGTTAGCCGCCGACGCGAGCCGCCATCACCCGGTAATATTAGCGGGTGATTTCAATGCTTGGGCTGTCGAATGGGGCAGTCGACAAACGAACGCAAGAGGGCGCATACTTCTAGAAGTATTCTCGCGACTCAACGTAGTGTTAGTCAACACTGGAGGCGAAAACACCTTCCAAAGGGGTGGGAGAACATCTGTAATCGACATCACTTATGTGAGCGATACAGTGGCCAAAGACCTACAGTGGCGGGTGAGCGATTTGTACACGCACAGCGACCACCAAGCCATCATCTTCGAGGTTGGTCAGCGTATAGAAAAGAGGAATCCTAGGTACGGAACGGCTAGAGGATGGGCCGTTAAGAAACTCGACACAGAGGTGTTCGAGGAAGTATTCCTGCATGATGCGAGGTCGGCAGGAGGTGCCAGGGAAGGGGCAGAGGAAATAGAAGAATCGGTGAAACGGGCATGTGACGCATCCATGCCACGGCGCGCCGGCAATCGTAGGCTTTCACCAAACTTCTGGTGGAATGCAGAGATCGATGAATGCCGAAGGACCTGTCTGAAGGCGGGAAGGAGAACTCAGAGAGGCCGGAACCGTTCGGATTTCGACGAACTCCTTCAGAGATATAAGGAAGCGAAAAAAATGCTGAACAAGGCCATCGCTAGAAGTAAATCCGAGCACTCCAAAAGGTTGTGGAGAGAAGCAGACTCGGACCCCTGGGGTGGAGCCTATAAAATGGTTATGTCAGCGGTTAAGGGCAAACACTCTCCGCCGATCACCTGCCCCGCGCTGCTCCAGAGTATTGTGTACGTCCTGTTTCCACAGAACGTACGCACGGTCGATCTACCCACCCTCCAGGTGGACCCAGAAGAGATACCTGCAATAACAGCAGATGAGATCCTGGGGGCCGCAAAAAAGGTAGCCATCAATAAGGCCCCTGGCATGGATGGCATACCAAATAAAGCGGCGAAGCTAGCAGCTACGATAGCGGCAGACAGGTTTGCTGAAGTTTTCACAGCGTGTCTGAGAGAGGGGTGTTTTCCGGAGCGATGGAAACAGCAGAAGCTCGTGCTCCTACCGAAGCCGAACGAATCTCTAGGGGACCCTTCGTGCTACAGACCTTAGTTGTATAGGCAAACTTTTCGAACGGGTAATCTGTAACAGGATTCTCCCTAGCGTCGAAAACTGTACGCAAACGAAGCGATCTGGGAAATAAAAGCGTGGTTAGAACGCGCGGGGTTGAAGCTTGCTGAGCACAAAACGGAAGTAGTGCTGATCAGCAAGCGACGAAAGCTAGTATCCGTAAGGATAAAAGTAGGGGAACAGATCATCCACTCACAGCCCGCACTAAGGTACCTGGGAGTGATGATCGATCGGAGGCTAAACTTCAAAGCGCACTTGGAGGGCACGGCAGACAAAGCGTCTGCGATTTGTGCAGCACTCGCAAGAATGCTGCCCAATGTTGGGGGCCCTAGACCGAGTCGCCGCCTCCTCTTGGGGAGGGTGGTCAGCTCAGTCCTGTTATACGCAGCGCCAGTGTGGGCAGCAGCGTTAAACAGGACTGCAAATTGTAGGAAATGGAGGGCCGTATATAGGTTAAGTGCACTACGCGCTTCCTGCGCGTACAGGACCACGTCCGACGATGCGGCGTGCGTGATAGCGGGGTGATTCCCGTAGATATTCTGGCAAGGGAGGGATTGCGTCCCTATGACCCAGAATATGGTAGAGGACAGCCAAGAAGGGTGCGGCGGCAGATTGCGCGCTGCGAGTCCTTTAGGGAATGGCAGGCGAAGTGGGACGAGTCTATTAAGGGTCGTTGGACCCACAGACTTATCCCTAATGTGGAAATATGGGCTACGAGGGAGCGTGGGGAAGTAAGTTACGACCTCACGCAGTTCCTCAACGGACATGGGGGGTATAGGAAATACCTCTACCGCTTCGGGGACGATGATTCACCGTTGTGTCCGGTATGCCTAGCGACGGAGGAAGACGCAGAACACGTCTTCTTTACCTTCTCGAGATTCGCCGAGGAAAGGGCGAAACTAGAAGAAAGGGTCGAGGAGCCACTAACGCCCGAAAACATCCTAGACCATGTTACGTACTAATTTGCACGCACGGCTCGGCTATACTCAGCGTTGGGCGTGGGTTATAGAAAAATAAAATTATGGGCGCCACGTAGTTTTGAGGACTACGAACCTGTAACCTGGGTGCTAACGTGGGGCTTGAACCCACTCAGAACAAATAAAATAAAATATAAGACACACAAAAAAAACTTCGGAAAATTCGGTTTATTATAAATAAATTCAGTTCAAAATAAAATCAATAAAGTAATAATAAAATAAAAAAATATAATATAACACTACTAGGGCAATTTAAGATTAAATGCAATTTAAAAAAAATGGATAATTAAATAATAAAAGGCAATATTCCGCAGTTAATGAAAAAAATCTAATTAAATAAAATAAAATAAGATACAAAAAAAAACAGGACTTAACTTTTCCGTTTGATCCGTCCCGAAATCCTCTATCCCTGTAACGGTCACTTTCCTCCAAAATATATATATCACCTCCGTAATTACACTTTTCACTGGCCGCACAATCACTACTGACAGAGAGAGGGTATCCATCAGAGGCCCAACTTTTATAGGGAAAAACCCACTATTCCACAAGTTCCATCCATCGTTTCGGACCATTTTCCAACCGTCCCACCCCACCGGATGGACTCGGTTGGACCGGTTGAAATCGGGCTAGTCATTATTATTAAAAAAATATTCGGGAAATAATCCCTAATTTTTGGGCAACATAATACTACACCTCGGAAAATTCAGCGACCAAGCATATTCTCGCAATTCCAACATTTCTTCCAACTGCTCGTTAACGACTTTCTGCATAGCTGGAGATATGGGGTAATAGCGTTGCTTGATGGGAGGCGATTCCGTTTCGATCGCATGTTCCACAATATTTGTGCACCCCAGCTTCGTTCCCATTTTCCGCTTTGCTTCCTCGATAATGTCTTCCAATTCCTTCTGCTGTCCCTCCAGAAGTTTCGACTTACTCTCCAAAGCGTGTATTCGAACCTCCGTCTGCTCTTCCTTAAACTTCCAGCTGCTGTCGATTAAATCTTCCAATTCCTTCTGCTGTCCCTCCAGAAGTCTCGACTTACTCTCCAAAGCGTGTATTCGAACCTACGTCTGCTCTTCCTTAAACCACCAGCTGTTGTCATCGAAGTCTACTATCAGCTTCATTTCCCTGCAGAAGTCTATCCCCAGGATAATTGGGTGCGGCAACTCTGGGACTATCAGCACCTCCTTAACCTTCACTCTCCCTTCTAATTCGATGGGTATGTCCGCTATTCCCAACACCTCAACTGACCTCCCATCGGCTACATTGACCACCTTCCTCATTGTGCTGCCAATGTCCAACCTCATCTTCTTCAACTTCTCCCAACCAGGGCCACCGACGACGGTCGCTGTTGCTCCCGAGTCGAGTAACCCACAAAATCTTACCCCAAGGGTTTCCACTGAAAGATGAGGTCGCATATCGTCTTCCGGACCACAGAAAACATAGTCCACTCTCTCATGCTGTGCCGCCCCTATTACCCCCATGTTAGCGGAATGGTCCGGCCGTTGATGGTTAGCCGGATCTTCGCTGTTTACGGCTCCCTGTGGACTACCCGGCTCGCCGTCTAGGCTCGGGCTCCCTGGTCGTTTCCCGATCCCTGGACCTGGCGCTGTTCCACTGGAACTGGACGTTGCCCCTCCGCTGGTCTCCGATTGCAGCGATCGCAACGCGAGCGGATCGTCCCTGGTGTACCGCAACCGAAACACCTCAGTACCCGACAATTCCGGGCAAAATGGCCGGGTTGGCCGCATCGGAAACACCTCCTCTCTGCCGTTGCATTCGGCCTCCTGGGGTGGTTGGAGTTATCCACTGCAGCTATCGCTTGAGGTTCGTGGACAATATACGCAAGGTCTGGTTCAAGCAAGGAATGGTTTCGACGCGACGGGGGAGGAATGAAAGCCTCGGCAGATGACCTTATGGTCTCGAGCTTCCGACCTAATTCTACCAAGTCCATTATCGATTCGATTTCTTGCAGCCCCAGCTGCGTCTGATAGAAGGGATGGATAGTTCTCCTAAGGATCCTGAGTTGCTCCTTTTCCGAAAGGGGTTCATTCAACCGTGCGAACATATTTTTCATTACCGCAACATAGATCCCCATGGATTCATCCCTCCCCTGTGTCCTTCTCCGTATCTCTTCTAATAGTCGCTCATCATAATCTGGCGGCAGGAACTCTTTCCTCAGTTCCTTCACTAGGTCACTCCAACTATGCAGCGACCCCTTGTTTGCACGGTACCAGATTAGCGCGCGTCCTCCAAATAAATCTAGGGCTGAGCGGTATATCTGCCCTCGGTTTATCCCCCTTGCTTCCGCCATCTCATTGACCCTTTCAAGGAAGGAACTCACCGATTGCCCCTGTTCCCCAGTGAATTTTATACCCCACTTATATATTTGGGCCTGAGCTCGGTTGGTCGTCATCACCGCTGCAGGGAGAGATAACTCAGCAGCCGCCTCGGACGATTCGTCGTCAGGATCATCTCCTTCCGCCTTTGCATAAAGCGAACCCAACAATATGATTAATTCCCCTCTAATGCGAGCTTTTTCTTTCTTTTGAGAATCCTCCGTGATCGTCATACGGTTGACTCTGGCCAGACACCATTCTATCTTCGTTAGTAATTTCTTATATTCGCCTGAGTCTGAGTCACCTTCGAAGACTTCTTGTAGGGAGGATATCTCGCTCAGCTTCTTCTCTAATGCCTGAGCGTCTTCGTCGAAGGAGAAAGGGTAGGGTTCCACCATTACTAATTTTCCTTCCTTTTCTACTTTTAACGCCGATCGAAGGGCGACCCTCATTTGCTCCACCCTACCTGTCGGTAAACCTCTAATTACCAACTCGTAGGACAGCTCGTCCTGGCTAAGCCTATTAACCTTCATCTCAAATCTGAACCAGATCAAAACAAAAAAAATTTACAATCGCGTTGCTAAGTCTCAGTACCAAATGTGGTAATCACAAAAGACCTAAAATACCCAAAAAAATTTAACTAGAATATCAGTCGAATGCGAAGGTATCACCGGTTAGAACTCCAAAAATAGTAAAATGCTATCGCAACCAAAAAAGTAAAAATCCAACCACAGAGAAAGGCACAAAAGCACTTATCGATTCAGTGTCAAAAAAAAAAATTCAATTGTTTCTCAAAAAAAATTCTTCGTCAGCTCATTACTATCTACCAGCTTCCAGGACCTGAGTATGTACCTTGAAAAATAACTACCTGTTGGGGGAATATAATATATTGTACATAACCTAATTGTAAAACCTCTGTTGGTTAAATCTTCAAAATTTACTTATTTCCTTGCCAGTACCATAGAAAATCGACCAACAATCAAATAGAATCAACAAAAGCATGAACTTGACCTACAATTCGATTCCAAACTTTTTTTTTCTAGCAAAGTAATGGCCGACTGCTTAACAAAAAAAATTGAGTCTGGTGCTGTGAGCCTTGCTCAGCTCGAGGTAGTGAATAATTATTCCCAAAAAAAAAAACTTTTAATTAAAAAAAAAAAATCCGATTCTCTCTCCTAATATTGAAATTGATTCATAGTCGAGCCTTGACTACTCCTTCGGAACGGGCCAGTTGTAACTAATGAGTAACGCCGCGACGGTCGGTTTATTGTGCGCGTTGTACTTTTACTTCGAGTGTCGGTAAATGCAACAATTTTGAAGTGATTTAGTGAAAGTGCAGTGAAAATACAAGAAAAAAAAATACAATTTTAATGTAATTTTAAAATTTAGTTATAGTGAAGTGACGCTGTGTTATGGTAATTTAATTTTCCCCACCTAGTGGTGTCTTGCTGTTAAAAAATTGGTGTGTATTTTCTGTGTTAAGGAAAAGGAAAATTCCATTAATTTTTGGCAGCTTGAGACGGCCCACACTCCAAGGGATATCATAAAACATCAACCTTCAAGTCGCTGAAACCGTAAGTTGGCTTTATCACTATTTGATAATTCTAAGTGAAAATATAATTGTGGCAAAGAAAATTGAGTGGCGTGGTTCCGGAAAAAAAAATTAGTGGCGTGATCGCAATTCCAAAGTTCTGGAGCTTCCCAAGTTTAGAAACCTTTAAAGCTCCGCTACTTTCAAAGCTTCGCAACTTTTAGAACTTCGCAGCTTTTAAACTTCCGCAACTTTGAAGCTTCGCAACCTTTAAACTTTGGCAACTCTTAGAGTTCCCAAGCTTTTAAACTTCCTCAGAGTCCCTAATTCTCCAAGAACTTGTTGCCGCGCTCTCTACTCTCTTTTCGTACACGCACTACTGTCACTTTACACATAGATTTCACGGTGAGCTAAAATTTGTATATCACTTGAGTGGCTGAACAGCTGGCTGTCACTAAACTCCCCTAGAATCAACAGTTTTTTTTTCTTTACAAAAAAAACTAAGAAAATTGTTGTCTTTTGCCACACTAAAGGCCACTCTGCCACTAAAACAATTATGCCACTTCTTCACTATTAAAATGCCACTTCTTACTTCACAAATCACTTTTCCTTCCTGACCGTGGATCTTAGTGAGTTCCAAACGCAACTATTAATGACCACTAACTACTTTATCGCTATCCTAAACATAAATTTTTTTCACTCTTGTAACCAAAAAAAAATTGTTTTCTTTCCACCTCAGATATTTTCCTTGGTTACATACATATATAGCGAACTGTCTTTGATTTAAAGTAATTTTATTTTTCCATACAACCCGTTAGATATTATGGATATGGTAAAAATTCCACGTTGGGCGCCAATTTGTTACGTACTAATTTGCACGCACGGCTCGGCTATACTCAGCGTTGGGCGTGGGTTATAGAAAAATAAAATTATGGGCGCCACGTAGTTTTGAGGACTACGAACCTGTAACCTGGGTGCTAACGTGGGGCTTGAACCCACTCATAACAAATAAAATAAAATATAAGACACACAAAAAAAACTTCGGAAAATTCGGTTTATTATAAATAAATTCAGTTCAAAATAAAATCAATAAAGTAATAATAAAATAAAAAAATATAATTTAATATAACACTACTAGGGTAATTTAAGATTAAATGCAATTTAAAAAAAATGGATAATTAAATAATAAAAGGCAATATTCCGCAGTTAATGAAAAAAATCTAATTAAATAAAATAAAATAAGATACAAAAAAAACAGGACTTAACTTTTCCGTTTGATCCGTCCCGCAATCCTCTATCCCTGTAACGGTCACTTTCCTCCAAAATATATATATCACCTCCGTAATTACACTTTTCACTGGCCGCACAATCACTACTGACAGAGAGAGGGTATCCATCAGGGGCCCAACTTTTATAGGGAAAACCCACTATTCCACAAGTTCCATCCATCGTTTCGGACCATTTTCCAACCGTCCCACCCCACCGGATGGACTCGGTTGGACGGGTTGAAATCGGGCTAGTCATTATTATTAAAAAAAAATATTCGGGAAATAATCCCTAATTTTTGGGCAACATAATACTGCACCTCGGAAAATTCAGCGACCAAGCATATTCTCGCAATTGGCGAAGGAGCTTGAGCATGACAGCTCAAGATATGCTGGCGGATTTTCGGGTAGTTTGAAATATCATATTAATAAGCAAATACAAATTTAGTCTTTCTTTTTTTTTATTTAATATAAAACATTTTTCGTCAAAAGGTTAATTCCTCCTTGCACTCAGTCTTGTGGTCCTGAAAATATAGAAACCATGTATGAGTATAACTCAGTAGGTTCAAAATAATACATAATACATTCACACACAAGCACACTGGGGCATTTTAGCCCCGCCGAGATAGGGGATGAGGTCCACCGTGACATACACCGTCGTGAAGCCCAACCGCCCAAAACGGCCAAGACAGTCCACCGTGACCTACACCGACGTGGGGCTGACCACACATGTACCACCGTGCCATACACCGACGTGGTACCCGAATTCATTCAACCATGCACTCACTTGACAAACACTACAGAATCTAAATAATGGTATTATTTAAAAACCTCACCGTCTATTTAATTTAAGAATATTTAAAATACGACTTTGTCGCCCGGAATTCACTACTAGAATGAAGAAGTAAAACCTCCATTCATACAACCCCTGTTAAGTTTCCACCACCTCTTTACCTAACCTTACGAATTTAGCTACTCTAGCCGGCTTTGATCTTTTCCGCCGAGTTCATTTTCCATATCCATTGATTTTACTGCCGGTCCTCTGCCTGGACCGGCAATAAAACGATTTAGATTCCTGGAAAGTACATGCACCAAGCCTGTTGTGACAGCGTATTATTTCATAAAGGGACGGGTTAGTGAACTTTTATGGCTATGCCGGGATTTTCCGGAGACTGTACCTTTTATATTTATAACAGCTCGGCCAATCCTGAGACCGTGTGCGTCCTCGTACACCTATTTCTCCACTATCTTTGCTGTTGTCATCCTCTGTGTCTGAACTTTCCGATTTTCCTCCTTGGGGTATCCATCTTTTTAAATGGTCGGCTGCTTCCACATTTTCATAAGGAGCTCGTCCACTTCGTAATGAACCAGGCATCTCTTTTAGCACAAAACGATCGTTTGCTAGTTTTTTTATGATCTGGAAAGGCCCCTTATATTTTGGCAAAAGTTTCTTACTTTGACCTTCCACATAGCTTTTCTTTCGCACAAGCACTAAATCGCCAATATTATAATTTTTGGTTGGTTTCCTTTTTTTGTCGAACCTCTTCTTTTGTTTAATCTGACTTTCTTTGATTCGTTTAGCCGCTTTCCGTCTCTCTGATCCGATATTGACGCTCTCACCACTCGGCACATTAACCACGTTTGTTAAAAATGCGTCTGCTGGGGCTCGTGGTTTATAACCATATAGTAGTTCACAGGGTGTTTTTTTTGTTACGCTATGTACACTATTATTTAAGGCAAATTGGAGCATAGTTAAATCTCTGTCCCACTTGGTATCTTCCTTTGCGGTTGAAGCCAATGATGATAGCACCGTCGCGTTAACACGTTCTACTTGGCCATTAGCTCTTGGTGTTGCAACGGCTGTCTGAATGTGTGTGATTCCTTTTTCCTTGCAGTATATATTAAACGCCTTTGAAGTATAACATGTTCCTTTGTCTGTTATCAGCCGTCGAGGGACGCCAAATTGGGTGATGATTTGCTGCAAAAATCGTATCACTGGTTGTGTTTTAGTGTCCTTAGCAGCATACAACAACGTATATTTGGTAAACGCTTCCACTGCTACAATTATAAATTTCTTTCCACTTGTACTTTTGATAAAGGGTCCTAAGTGATCCATATGAAGAGTATCAAACGGAGTGGTGCTCTTTTCTATTGGGTTTAAGAATCCTTCCTGCTTTCCAGCTGGTTGTTTATGGTACAGACATCTAAGGCAGCTATTTATATATCGGTGAACATAATTACGCATATTTGGGAACCAGTAATTCTCGCAGATTTTGTTAAGAGTTTTCTCTAGTGCAAAATGTCCAAACTCGTCGTGGGCCGTTCTAACAATTTCATTCCTCATTCCCTTCGGCACAAGCCACCTTGGTCCCCTTTCTGTCACTTTATAAATTCGTTCGTTTTTCAACTTGTAATTTTTATGTACCTCCTTTTCATATTTATTTTCGGGCTTTCTATTTAATATTTCGTGTATAAATTTAATTTTATTGTCACATAATTGGCTAGCTAATACCCAGTCGGCAATTTCTATTTTTAATATTTCATATGTTTGTTCACTACTTACACCGGGGTTTCTGCTTAACGCATCCACATGTGCCATTCTTTCTCCTGGACGATGCTCTACATCGAATGTAAATTCTTGCAACGTCAGCCACCATCTCGCTATCCGTGGAATTAAATCCCGCTTTTTGGATGTTGTTTTTATTGCACTACAATCGGTTATTACTTTGAATTTAATATCTAGTAAATATACCCGGAATTTCTTCAGTGTTTCCACTATTTGAGTCTGTGCTCACACTTTCACAAACATCACTATTCCGATTAAGTTTCCTTTTCTTTTGGTTGCCTTTTACACATTCTACTACCCAATTGGATGCCATTTCTACCAATAAAAAAATTAACAACTAAATATTAATAATTAAGTCAAAAAATAACCACAACTGAGTGAAGGCGGAGTTAATTCGGCTCGGAGTTTTATCCCACTTCTGAGTTAATAAGCAAATACAAATTTAGTCTTTCTTTTTTTTTTTTATTTAATATAAAACATTTTTCGTCAAAAGGTTAATTCCTCCTTGCACTCAGTCTTGTGGTCCTGAAAATATAGAAACCATGTATGAGTATAACTCAGTAGGTTCAAAATAATACATAATACATTCACACACAAGCACACTGGGGCATTTTAGCCCCGCCGAGATAGGGGATGAGGTCCACCGTGACATACACCGTCGTGAAGCCCAACCGCCCAAAACGGCCAAGACAGTCCACCGTGACCTACACCGACGTGGGGCTGACCACACATGTGCCACCGTGCCATACACCGACGTGGTACCCGAATTCATTCAACCATGCACTCACTTGACAAACACTACAGAATCTAAATAATGGTATTAATTAAAAACCTCACCGTCTATTTAATTTAAGAATATTTAAAATACGACTTTGTCGCCCGGAATTCACTACTAGAATGAAGAAGTAAAACCTCCATTCATACAACCCCTGTTAAGTTTCCACCACCTCTTTACCTAACCTTACGAATTTAGCTACTCTAGCCGGCTTTGATCTTTTCCGCCGAGTTCATTTTCCATATCCATTGATTTTACTGCCGGTCCTCTGCCTGGACCGGCAATAAAACGATTTAGATTCCTGGAAAGTACATGCACCAAGCCTGTTGTGACAGCGTATTATTTCATAAAGGGACGGGTTAGTGAACTTTTATGGCTATGCCGGGATTTTCCGGAGACTGTACCTTTTATATTTATAACAATATATATATATATATATATATATATATATATATATATATATATATATATATATATATGTATATATATATATATATATATATATACAGGGTGAGAGAAAAGTCCGGCACCGGTTCGATATTTCCTAAACGGTAGGTTTTCGTGAAAAAAGTTTGAAGCAAAAGTTGCTCAGCTTGGAGGGTAGATTCGTTTGAACACAAAACTCACCCCCACCCACTCACCCCCTCGCAGGGGGTGGGGGTAACTCTAAATTTTTAAATAGCAACCCCCATTTTTTTTCACGGATTATGATTCTCCGAAAAAAAAATATGAAACTTTCGCCTTAACATTTTTTTTATCCGAAGCTTCCCTGCACCCCCAAAACGAATTTTTGAGGGTGGGGAATAGTCCGGCACCGGTTCGATATTTCCTGAACGGTAGGTTTTCGTAAAAAAAGTTTGTAGCAAAAGTTGCTCAGCTTGGAGGGTAGATTCGTTTGAACACAAAACTCACACCCACCAACTCACCCCCTCGCAGGGGGTGGGGGTAACTCTAAATTTTTAAATAGCAACCCCCATTTTTTTTCACGGATTATGATTCTCCGAAGAAAAATATGAAACTTTCGCCTTAACATTTTTTTTATCCGAAGCTTCCCTGCACCCCCAAAATGAATTTTTGGGGATGGGGAATAGTCCGGCACCGTTTCGATATTTCCTGAACGGTAGGTTTTCGTGAAAAATGTTTGTAGCAAAGGTTGCTCACCTTGGAGGGTAGAATTGTTTGATCACAAAACTCAGCCCCACCTACTCACCCCCTCGCAGGGGGTGGGGGTAACTCTAAAATTCTAAATAGCAACCCCCATTTTTTTTCACGGATTATGATTCTCCGAAAAAAAATATGAGACTTTCGTCTAAAAATTTTTTTATCCGAAGCTTCCCTGCATTCCCGAATGAATACTGTCGACGTATTGACGTGTGGTTACTGACAAGTAGACGATCAGACATCACCTCCTGGATTAGCGTTATCCGATGTGTACCACGTGGAGGTTCCAGGTCGGATTTCACACATCATTTTGGCCCTGAAAAGGGCCGTTTATTAAAGTGGAAGCGTTGAAGGACCCCGAGGTTCGTCGCTCCCTCAGTATTTAATGACTCCAAACCTTCGACGCACTCTCACTTATGTAAGCAGGTGCTCAAACTGTTGACCTTCCACTGCTTGGCAATGAGCCAGCCGTTGGTAGAAATTGTTTGTAACGTGTGCTAGCATTTCCGCCGTTATGGAATTTGAGACCACCAGAATCCTGTTTTTCAAATCATGAATGTCTGCAGGCTTACTTTCGTAGACGCGATTTTTCAAGAAACCCCAATAAAAGAAATCGAGGGGTGTCAGGTCCGGCGATCGTGGCGGCCATTCGATCGCTCCTCTCCGACCAATCCATCTTCCGGGAAATGTCTCATGCAGATACGCACGTACTTGCAGTCCGAAATGTCCTGGTGCCCCGTCTTGTTGGAACTGAACTAGCTCAAATTGATCTCCAACGATATTTCGGATTGCAGGTACAATTTCTTCTTGGAGCATTCTCATATATCGCGTAGCTGTGAGATTCTCTTCAAAGAAGAATGGTCCCACAATCTGATTTGCAACAATACCAGCCCAAACGTTAACTTTTTGCTGGTATTGTGTGTGAGAATCTCTCATCCAGTGTGGATTTATACTAGACCAGTACCTGCTGTTGTGTCGATTCATATTTCCATTTAGCTCAAATTTTGCCTCATCCGAAAAACAGGTCCAGAAAAATGTCATTGGATTCTGATCATATCGATCCATCATGACATCGCAAAACTCGACTCTCAGATCGAAATCGTTGTCCGTCAACTCTTGTACCAAGCAAATTTTGTATGGATGATACTTGTTAGTTTTTAAAATTTTTCGCACGGACCAATCGCTAATTCCCATTGCCTGACCTACTTTCCGTGTCGACTTATGACAATCTTCGGTGAAGTTGAGGAGAACATTTAGTGATGTTTCAGGATTTGTAGCTGTTCTCGGACGTCCGAGTCTCGGCCTGTCTGTGACAGAACCTGTTTATTGAATGCAAAAAAGCAGCATTTACCTAACAAATCAGCAAAACCATTTAAAGGACTTACCTGTTTCTACGAACCGATCAACTGTTCGCTTGACGGTAGATTTGTTTATCGGGATGGCACGTTCTGGATGTGTTTCATTAAATAGGTTTGCAGTCTCCTGATTAGAGCGTTTTCGAGCGTTTTCGATTTTGTGTTCAAACGAATCTACCCTCCAAGCTGAGCAACTTTTGCTACAAACTTTTTTCACGAAAACCTACCGTTTAGGAAATATCGAACCGGTGCCGGACTTTTCTCTCACCCTGTATATATATATATATATATATATATATATATATATATATATATATATATATATATATATATATATCAGTGGCGGTTCCTCTTTGGAAGCAAAGGAAGCACTGCTTCCCTTTACCAAATAGGCAACTTCATAAAAATTAATTGAAATATATCAAGATTTATCAGAAGAAAAATCACAATATATTTGCTCCTCTGGAAACACTAAGGACACAATGTACAGATTTTTGTATACAAAATGTACAATGCAAATTTATCACACTACTGTATACAAAGAGTAAAGCCTTGGCCACGATACGAGCGGCGACTGGTGAGCGGCAGAGTGGCAAATACTAAAGTGCCTCTCGCCGCTCTTATCGTGCCCGAGGCCTTACACAACATGGGGAAGCTGTAATATCTCCTTCTTTGCCACAGAAAATCAAAGGGAAAACTCCAACACATTCAATTGGTTGAACCCACACTGGCGCAAAGTTTTGCATTGGTACAGTACCCTAAGAAGCTGAGCTAAACGCAGCTTCTTCGGAACCGAACAGTGGGATATAGCAAGTCGAGGATAGAGAAAATTTCCATGTTCTCTTTGTTTTCTTGGTTTCGTTTTCTGGTAATGTTCTGGTTTCAAGTAAGAACTAAATTTACTCTGGCAAATATGCTCCGAAATTTGTTGGAGACTCTTAAAATATGAATTTTCGTTTATTGCATATTGCCTGAAGAAAAAAGAGATCGAAGATAAGTGGAGTTTCTCTTTATTTATTGGTTATTCTATTGGGGTGGCAGGCGGTGTTTATTGAAAATAAGCTGATAATTTGTAGCTTCCATTATATTTTTTATGATTCTCTTTAAGTTGATTTAAAGGGATAAAGAATATTTTTATGAGTTGCATTTCTGAGCACGGGTTGCCTGAAGTGTTTTTTTGCAGGAAAATTGTAATGATGATGAGCGAAGGTTACAAAAGAAAATAGGGGCGTATGCAGGGTTTTAGTATTATTATTTAATTTTGAGCCAAAATTATGCATTTGCATGAAAATTTAAATGAGCTGAAAGTAGTAGTTGCAGTCTTTCAACAGCTTTTTTTAAACACAATCTGAAAAAAGGCGCAAAATGCCCTCTAGCGGCGAAATTATTTCGAAAACTGCAAAACTTCACGATTTTCGATTCGCATTCGATATAACTAGAAACTGGAAACAATTTGTTATGTTTTGCTTATCTGATTCCACTATATGCTATTTTTCGTTTTTTTTTTTTTTTTTTTTTAATTAATCCCTTCGATACTTTAACTTTTATCGTTCGCCTTATATATATATATATATATATATATATATATATATATATATATATATATACATATATATATATATATATATATATACCTATATATATATATATATATATATATATATCTTCTTCTTCTTCTTCTTTGATCCGTTAGCTGGCGGTCCGAGCGGGACGGCCCCGCAACGGATACGCTGCTGTCGGTGCCGCTTTGAAAAATGCGGTTTCTTGCCTAGTTTTTACGATCAATTCGGCAGGTCGACAACCCTCCTCCTTTCACACCCTGGACTTGGGACCAGGCGACGGCGGAGTTATATATATATATATATATCGACTGGTGAAAGGCAAAAGGGCACAAGTGACAATTTTGCGAAATTCGGTTTTTTATGGGTATTTTTACATTATGCACTGCTCTATGGAATGGCAAAACGGCGAAATAATAATATCGAAATAATTGCCTATTGTCTTTCCTACTTCTCCATTGCAGTTTGGTGTCTTTTGAAAAAATTAAATAATTTTGGAAGAAATTTCCGACGGACGGAACGGATTGGTTCTGCTTGAGCCTTAAGTCATTTAAAAAGTAATTACGATAGTGCTCAGCTCAGTTCTCTGCAGTTTTTGGAAATAAAGTTTTGCTATTATTTATTACAATACATATTTGATTATTTAGTATATATATATACGAAGCCCCCTACTACAGAATAGCCTCAACCATTATTCAAGGAGAAATAAATACCGACGCACAGACGGCGTTAAATCAGATTGCTTTTAATCTTTCTAGAGTCTTGAACTAGAAGATAAAATCTGTATTGAGGTTTTAGCAATAAAGCAATTTCAAAGCCTAAGTATCGAACTTAGCATTTTGGAAAGACAGAATTGAGGTCTTTTCCCAGTAAAGCCCGAATTAAAGACAGTTTTGAAGTCTTTAATACAGCAGTAACTTAATCACCAAAATTGATTTCAGCAGTTACTCTAACCAACCACAGAGGGACGAATTTGCGAAGAAACTGTGGCTGCACTGTGCAGCCTCGGCTAACCACCGCCAGGAGCGAGGCGTCGACAGGGAGAACTTAACAGCAGCGGGAACTGCTGTCAAAAATATTATTACACAAGTTGTGAAATTC